>LOJH01020726.1:1010-20621 GCA_001685095.1 Ellobius talpinus
CCATATTCTGAAGGTCTCTGAAAGATTTGAAGAATACCCATCTAACTGAAATATTATTCTATACATCTAGAAATTCTAACTATCATGACTACAAGCTTGACTATTATAGATGATTATCTATTAACCTATATTTTAAAATTATATATTACATTTTTAAATGAGCCGCACAAACATAATAATCTATTTTTTGGTTGTGAGCCTAGCCTTTAATGGCTGAGCCATCTCTCCAGCCCCAAACATAATACTTTAATCAAGAGCAGAAATATACATAAAACAAAATTGATCTTAAATTTGTATCAATAAATTAAGATCCATACCAATGCAAATTTCTACAGCATATCCCCCTTTAAATATAAAGAAACATTTATAGACAATATTTGGGAATATGGCTGTAGTTGTCTCCATACTGCTTCCTGCTTTTTGTTGGGCAAAGTAATTTTTGGGGAATGTTCATGGCAACCTTTCAGGGCATTATGGTCTATCAAACTATATTAGTCTGGAAGCAATGAACAGGTTTTCATCCTCTTTGGAAACAAAAGAAAAACCTCTTTTTAAAGGAGCAACATATCTTTTAGACCCGAAGTTTGAAGCCAAGCTACCTTCATAGTATACATGTTGGTTTAACTTAGCAGCCCATACACTGAAATGTCTCTCTGTACTTAGCTCCTTTACAGTCAAAACATTTGAAGAAAACACAATAATATACATAATCCAGACTCTTAATCTCATGATCGTGGGTTCCTGCCCCATGCTGGGTGCCAGTTTGTTGGAGAGAAATGCTGCTTGTTCCTCCCCAACTGTTCAGACTTGAAATAATCATGCAGAAACTGTATTAATTAAATTACTGCTTGGCCCATTAGCTCTAACTTCTTATCAGCTAACTCTTACATGTTAATTTAACCCATTTTTATTAATCTGTATATCTCCACATAGCTGTGGCTTACTGGGTAGTTTCTACTGTCTGTCTCCGGTGGTGGCTCCATGGTTTCTCCCTGACTCTGCCCTTCTTTCTCCCAGTATTTAGTTTAGTTTCTCCCACCTATTTACTCTGCTATAGGTCCAAAGCAGTTTCTTTATTCATTAATGATAATCACAGCACACAGAGGGGACTCCCACATCAGCCTTTTTTTTCTGGAGAGGTGTATTCATCTCAGAACTGGCCTGTGAACACTGAGTCTTTCTTCCACTGTCCTGGAGAATAAAATACAGGTTAAAAAGAAATGCTGGCTTTATAACAGCCCTGTCTCTCAGAGTTGCAGCAAAAGCACACAGGAATCAATTTGGGGTTAAGATTTTTTTGGGGGTGGGGTTGGTTTGAGTCGTGGTCTATCTATAGAGTCCTGGCTGTGCTGGACTTGATATGAAGACCTTGCTCTGACAACTGAGTCCTGTGATTAATGGCTTATACAACCATGCCCTGCCTGGGGTTAGTAGTCTCAACACTGATGGCTCCTCTGTGATCAGATGATGCTGTAAATACTTTGCATCTTTGTGACCTGGTTCCTTCTAGGTAACATGCGTGGTGTCTGCATGTGTCAGGAATTGTGGCACTGGTGAGCTCATTATTGTTTTTTTTTTTGTAAGATACTCTTCCAGGATTATTCGCATTGGGCTTCTTTCGTACTGAATGTATGGGTTACAGCTTTAGTCTTAGTATAGAACTCTCACTTTGTATATCATTTTACTTTAGGACTTATATCTTCTGGGATTCACGGCATCGCTCAGCTAGAGTCTTGGGGAGAACCCTCTGTGCCTGCACTGAGATTCCTGACTCCAGGTATGTTCTAGGTACTTGGAGGGTGGAGATTGCAGATGTATGCACCTATTATGTCTGAACCAGGAACCCCCCCCCAAGTATCAGTCTTGCATGTTTTGCCCATTGCCTTGCACACTGTGAAACTCAGGCTTTCTTTGATTGTGGTAGGGTGCATCATACCTAGGGCAGTCCTTGAATGCAGGACTTCAGTTGCCATGTCTTAGGGGTCTGGACAGCCTTCCACACTGTGTCCTGCATCTTCAGCAGCTGTGGCTTGTGGAAAGCTATTGCTGAGGACAGTGTTGAGGTTCACAGCGCTTCTCCCCGTGGTTCACTCCATGCTGTGTTCTTGCTGTCCCTAAGGTCCCTGGGTCCTGTGACAAATGCAGCATGGCAGTGGGTCCCTGCCACCCTGAAGTAGCCCCCTTGTTCTGTAAGAAATCTCAGAACACTGTTAGTCATACGTGCTGTCTGTCACTCAACAGTCTCCATGCCGTTCATCAGTGTTTCTCTGTGTTCAGGTTGTTGGATCAAAGTGGAGAGTGAAGCGTCCCCCTTTGAGCAGAGTCTNGGTCCCTGGGTCCTGTGACAAATGCAGCATGGCAGTGGGTCCCTGCCACCCTGAAGTAGCCCCCTTGTTCTGTAAGAAATCTCAGAACACTGTTAGTCATACGTGCTGTCTGTCACTCAACAGTCTCCATGCCGTTCATCAGTGTTTCTCTGTGTTCAGGTTGTTGGATCAAAGTGGAGAGTGAAGCGTCCCCCTTTGAGCAGAGTCTGTCTGCGGAAGGAGACCTTAGTGCATCCGTGCTCCAACAGCAAGTGCTGAGCTGTGCTGAGGCACCCTTGCTAAGTGCAGACAACGCGATGATCATCGAGACTTCCTCAGGTCTTCTCACGTATCAGGTGACTTCCAGTGGTGGAGAGACACCCAGGACCACTGGGAGTGGAGAGGCCATTCATCCCGAGAAGAAGAATTGCAAATGCAGTGACTGTGGCAAAGTCTTTACTAGTATCTCTCACCTTAATCGGCACCGGATGATACACACTGGAGAAAAGCCTTTTCAATGCAGCGAGTGTGGGATGTCCTTCAGCCAGAAAGCCTTTCTCATCAAGCATTTCAGAATGCACACTGGAGAGAAGCCCTTCAGGTGCAGTGAGTGTGGCAAAGCCTTCAAGCATAATATCTCTCTGGTTTCTCACCAGCGAGTTCACACGGGAGAAACACCTTTTACGTGCAGTGAATGTGGGAAGTCGTATATGACCAGATCCAACCTTACACGTCATTATCAAGTTCACACCGGCGAAAAGCCGTACAACTGCAGCGAATGCGGGAAAGCCTTTAAGGAAAAATCCAGCCTTGTTTATCACGCACGGGTGCATACTCGCGAAAGGCCTTTCCAGTGCAGCGAATGTGGGAAATCCTTCAGCCAGAAAGCCTTTCTCATGAAGCATTTCAGGATTCACACGGGGGAAAAGCCTTTCACGTGCGGTGAATGTGGCAAAGCTTTTAAGCATAACTGCTTCCTCGTAGCTCACCAGCGAGTGCACACTGGCGAAACACCTTTTACGTGCAGTGAATGTGGGAAATCCTACATGAACAGATCGAGCCTTTTGTATCATTATCGAGTTCACACAGGAGAAAAGCCTTAGAAGTGCCGCGAATGTGTAAAGTCATTTAAGAAAAAAAAATCCAGCTTTGTTTATCATGTCCGAGTGCACACGAGGGCAAAGGCCTTCTGAATGTCTTGAATCTGGGAAGTGTTAAAAAAAATAAAGCTTCTCAGCTCATGAAAGACCAATAAGTTCACTAAATAAAGAGGCGACACTTTAAGTGTAATGTGTGTGGTGCAGCCTCATTAAACATCAGATTTTACACGGCAGCAAAACATTGCCAGAGCACGGACTGTGGAAAGTGTTTTGCTACAGGACCAGTCTTTCTAGACTCCGGAAGGGTCACACTGGATAGAATATATGTGTTGGGTGCAGTGAATGGGGAAATCATTTTCATCATCTACTGCCTGCACACAAGAGAATGTTCGCTGGACGGAAGTCAAGAATGTTTCAAAGGTGAGGAACCCTCACCCACACCGCCATCCTATTGAACTGGAGAGGCCACAGAGCTGGGATGCATCATGAACCCACTGACTCTGGGAAAGCTTTGAGCAGATGTCTGCTCTTATTAGTGATAGCCACACAACCCAGATAGGTCTGTGAATGCGGACAAAAGTCTCCAGCCATTGGCCAACCTTGTTCAGCCTTCGAAGTGAGCCAGAGTCTGAAGAGAAGTCCTGAGAGTGTGAGGGAGCCATTCTTTGAAAGTCACCCATTAAATAAGAATATTGGGCTAAGATGAGGATTATTGCCATCTTCCTAGTCCCCAAAGTTAATACACTTTGTGGATCTTAGTAAAAGGCAGCCCTGTGTTTTGACATCACCAGTATGGAATTGGAGTTTCCATGGTACTGAATTTGAATGGGGGAGGGTCAGAGTGGCCTCCCTATAAATATTGTTGTTTTTTTCTCACTGAATGCTGCAGTTCCTAGAATAAATGATATTTGCTGCATAGTCTTCTTTTTTTAAAAGTTTTATTTATTATGTATTCAGTGTTCTGTGTGCATGTATGCCTGCAGGCCAGAAGAGGGCACCAGATCTCATTAGGTGATAGTTATGAGCCATCATGTGGTTGCTGAGAATTGAACTTGGGACCTCTGGAAGAGCAACAAGTGCTTTTAACCGCTGAGCCATCTCTCTAGCCCCCTGCTGTATATAGTCCTCCCAAGTGTTCTCAGTTTTGTTGGGGATCAGCTCTGTGTAGCACTTTGTGCTCTCATGAATGAGTACAGTCCATATGTTTTAGGTGTTTGCTGTCTTTTTATGTGTGAGTGTTTTGTCTGCATATATATACATATTCTAAGTACATAACTGGTGCCCATAAGGCCCACAAAGGCATTGAATCCCTGCAACAGGAGTTACAAATGGTTATGAACCACAGTGTTTGTTGGGAATGGAATCCAGGTCCTCTGCCAGAGCAGTAAGTGGTCTTACACACCGAACTCTCCAGCTCCATGTTTTAAGTTTTTAAGAAGTTACCAGATTCAGTTCTAAGTGGTTATGTGTTTCAGATTTCTTCATGGAGTATATCAGATACCAGTTCCTCACATCCTGACACTTTCTAAGTCATGAAGTGTTCATTTTAGCATATTTTTAGACTTATTTATCCATTATGCATACACTGTTCTGCCTGCATGTATGCTTGCAGGCCAGAAGAGGGCACTAGATCTCATTATAGATGGTTGTGAATCAATCACCATGTGGTTGCTGGAAATTGAACTCAGGACCTCTGGAAGAGCAGCCAGTGGTTTTAAACTCTGAGCCATTTCTCCAGCCTCATTTTTAGCAATTTTTATACCTATGTATACCTGGGCATGGTGGCACAATCCTAGCACTCAGGAGGCAGAGACAGCTGGATCTCTTTGAGTTTGAGTCCAGCCTATTCTATATAGTAAGTTGAAGGATAGCCAGGGCTACAAAGAGAAGCCCTGTCTCAACATAAAAAGAACAACAATAACAATGAAACGAACAAAACAACACCACCAGCAAAGCTATGTAGTAGCATAAAATTGTGGTTTTAATTTTGGTTCATCACCATATATTGTAAAGCTTTATTTACATTTGTGGGCTTGTGTTATGTGCATCACACGTATGTCTGATTCCTTTGGTGGGCAGAATGGGCATCAGAGTCACTGGAACTGAAGTTGTGGATGCTGGGAATGGAACCAAGGTTCTCTGAAAGAACAGTAAGAGCTGTTAGCAAATGAACAATTTTTCTGGCTTTCCACCCATGTTTTCTTTGTTTAGATATAGTCTTACAATGTAGGCTTGGCTAGCCTGGAACTATCTCTGTAGACCAGGCTACCCTAGAACTCTTGGAGATCTACCATCTTCTGTGTTCTGAGTGCATGCCTGGTGCCTGTGAAGGCTCAAAGATGGTATTGGGTTGCCTGGAACTGGTTACAGATGGTTATGAACCAGTGTGTGACCTGGAAATGGAACCCAGGTCCTCCGTAACAGCAGCGTGAGGCCTTAAATACGGAGCCCTCTCTCCAGCCCAAGGTTTAAGTTTTGAACAAGTTACCAGACTCAGTTCTAAGTGACTGTGTGCTTCAGATTTCCTCCCGCAGTATTTCAGATTCCAGTTTGTCACATCCTCCCTGATACTTTGTGAGTTGTGAGGTGTTCACATGAATCATTTTAATAGTTATGTGGTAGTATATAATTGTAGTTTTAATTTTGTGTTATTATCATATATTATTATAAAAATGTATTTAATTTTGTGTGTTTACGTTAGAGCTCCCATGTATGTGTGTGTACCACATATATGTCTGGTCCCCTTGCAGGTCAGAGTGGCCACTTCTCTAAAGAGGTGAGAATACTCTAACCATGCAGGTATAGCCATAGTCATTCCTAATATGAAGAGTATAATTATGCCTATGAACAGAGACATGTGACATAAGATCTTCTAGTGTCCATACAGACTTCTGCCCATGCATGCTTTCCCAGACTGAAGGGCAGGACCTCCTGCAGAGGACTGTGGTGTGATGTGACAGAATGGTGGCCTTGTAGTTCTGCCTGGTATGTACTTGGCTTTTCCCACAGTTGAGTGCTTTCCAGGGACAGCAAGTGGATCCTGTGATAGCAAATAAAAATGAGACGTGTGTGGGGAAAACCTAGCAGCAAGCAGGCCCCATGATGAATGAAAGAGGGAAAGAAATAGAGAATGAAAGGGAAGAAGGTAGATAGAATGGAAATGAAGCATACACAAAGGTGCATTAGTTCATCACTGACCTTTTCATCAGACAATAAAGACCTATTTATAGGACATGTATCACAGAAATCAGGAGTAGCTGAAGCCTTGCTATGACCACCAGAGAGACTTTGATTGGAAAAGGAATTTATTTGATTTCATCACCAAAGTACATGTGCAAAATATTACACTTGAATATTTCAATGATATGGCCCCAAACCTGTATAAGAGAGATGGCAGGTGTATCAATCAGTTATAAAGCAGGCATGTTCATAGACAGACCCACAGACATCCTGGTACGAGCAGTTGTAAGACTCCTGATGGGTGCTGAGACCTCAGCTTGTCCTCTGTAAGAGCAGAATGTGCTCCTTGTTGCAGTGCCATCTCTCCAGCCCTGACACTCTTTGTTTTAAATAGGCTAACATAATGGTGAGCTCAGCAGGAGAGTAGCTAAGGCTGTGGCTCAGTAGCTAGAGGGCTTGTGTAGCATGCACATGGGCCGGGGTTTTGTTGACAGAAGCGTATAATCCAGAGATGGAGTATAAGCCATGTGTTCAGGAGGTGGAGGCAGGTGCATCAGAATTTTAAAACAATCCTGAGGTACAAAGGTGGAGGTCAGCCTACTCCACAGAAACCTGCCTTGAAAAAATTAAATAGGGCAGGGCCCATGTGTGGTTGTGCAAACAATTAATCCCAGCACTTGGGAGAGAGAGGCAAGTAGACCTCCATGAGTTATACACTAATCTGGCCTACATAGTGAATTCCAGGCCAGCCAACACTACCAAGTGAGACCCTGTCTCAAAAAAAAAAACAAACCGAAAAACAAAAACAAAAAATCCCAAAAAACCTAACCGTACAAGAAACACCTAAAGCGAAAACAAGCATTACAGCCTTCAAGAACTATGGGATGTGAGCAAGAGGCCAAACCTATGAATCTCAAAGAACAGAAAGAAGACATGGAATAAAATCTAAGGGAGGGTGGAGAGATGGCTCAATAGTTCAGAGGACCCAGGTTTGGCTTCCAGCACCCATCACACTGTGGCTAACTACCATCCAACTCCAACAGTCATGCACATGAGGCGAGCGCACACGCGCGCACACACACACACACGCAGGCAAAACATTCATGCACATAAAATAAGTCAACCCCCAACAAATTAACAAAAGATAAATCTAAAGGAATAGAAAAGCCATTCAGTGAAATGGTAGAATATAATTTCACAAATCTAAGGAAAGAAATGGACATTCAAGTACAGAAGGTGTTTAGAACCTTAAGTGCCAAGAGAAGAATTGTAGTGATATTTTATTTGTGATCTAACAAAATTTGCGTGGAGATCAGAGTACAGAGTTAAGCCACATGGAGGCCAGGCAGTGGTGGCACACACCTTTAACCCCAGCACTTGGGAGGCAGAGGCAGGCAGATCTTTGAGAATTCAAGGCCACACTGGGCTACAAGAGATTGAATCCATCTAAAAGAGAAACAGAGCTCACACAAAGGTGATCCCAGCACTTGGGATCGCATGCCTTTAAACCCAGCACTAGGGAGGTAGAAACGGGAGTGGTATGGTTGGGCTGAGAGAAGAATATAAGGCAGGAGGAGACATGAGCTCAGATGCAGTCTGAAGATACGTAGAGCGATGATCGCCCCTTCAGTCTGAGGATGCGGTAAAGGTGGAAGGTCTTTCTAGTGACTGACTGCTCTGCTTCTCTGATCTCTCAGTTTTCACCCCCTAATATCTGACTTGGATATTTAGCTCTCGGGAAAGCCGTGAAAATTCAGGAAAGAATGAAATGATCTATTTCTGGCATTGAATGAACATCTCTGCTAACCAGGGCTACAACATGAACAGTTTCCCCTTTTAAGCTTCACAAAGAAAGAAAGACATTTCAGCATTGACACAGACTAAGGCAACACATGACCAACCAGTCCAGTGTGTAGAGGATACTTAACGAACCATACATACACAAAATGTTCATTTATCAAGTTTCTCTGTGTGTGGCACATGCAAGATAGTGTGCAGGGGGTGTCAGAGAACTCTCGGGTGTCAGCTCTTTCCTTCCACCTTTTGGATCTTGAAGATTAAATTCAGCTTGGCAAGCTTGGCAGCAAGTACCTTTCCCTGTTGAGACATCCCAGCCACCCATAACACTTAATATTTTAAGACCTCATCTAATGTAGTTCAGGCTTAGGAGAACACATAATCCTTTTTCCTTCCAATCCAAGATTCTACTACAGCCATTCATCAATATGCTGTGCTTGAGGAAAGATATTTTAAAAAGGGGGTTCTCTGTGTAGCTCTGGCTATCCTAGGACATGCTCTGTAGACCAGGTTGGCCTCAGACTCAGAGATCTATCTGTCTCTGCCTCCTGAGTGCTGGGATTAAAGGCATGTGCCACCACCAGACAAGAAAAACATTCTTTATTATGAATGTACAAGAAGACATGAAGATATAAATAAACCAGGAGTGAGTCAACCATGTCCAGCTCACAAAACCAGCAAATTCCAAAAAGGAAATAGAGGAGAACAAAATGAAAAAAATAATCCAACTGGAAAAAACAACCAGCAAAATTACCAGAATCAACAAATAGCCCCCTGATATAACCCATCTACTAATAGTCTGCGCTCCCTAGTCATAAGACGAAGACCAGCTGTGTGGGTTCACAGCAGGGTGTGACTGATTTTGTCTACAATAAATAAATCAGTGGCAAAGAGACTGAAAATAAAAGATGTAAGACAATATACAAAGAACACGGAAGGCGAACACTATCCATAGGCAGTTAAACTTTCATCTGGTAAATTACCTTATCTAAGATCGGATTAGATAAAACAAGATACAACATTAATACAAGGAACAATTTGTTAAAAACTTGGAGTAATAAATATATATGCTCCGATTCAGATGTATGATTTTCTAAAACATTGCTAGACATGAACAGATAAATAATACAGAGACATTTATAGTGGGTGACTTCATACCTCATTGTCATAAAAACATCTGTCACCTGGGTTTAAAAAAATTCAAAAACAAAAGTGAAGAGTTAAATTGCAAGAGCTCTCCAGACTATTTCTGGAGAGAGGGTTACGTGGTTAGGAGTCTTCCAGAGGACCTGCTACATTTCTCAACAGCCACATGGCAACAAGTAACTCTCTGTAAGTCAAATTCTAAACTCCAAGGGAATCCAATGCCCTCTTCTGGCCTCTGTTGGCACTACATGTGCGTGGTGCACAGATTGACATGTGTGCAAAACACCCATATACGTTACATACACACACACACACACACACACACACACACAAAGAATTTTTTAAGCAACAACTATTGAAGACATTCTCTGTAGCCCATGGAGGGTTTTCTCAAATCGATCACATTGTAGACTATACAAATACAAAAGGATCAAGATTATTTCTATCTACTCAGATCACAGTAAAATAAAACTAAACATGAATAACAAAAGAAAATATAGGAACTATGCAAAGAAAAGGCAACTGGTCACTGTTCTCACATCATGAGTTCCAGGCCAGCCAGGGCAACACAGTGAGACCCTGTCACAAAACAAAACAAAACAAAACACAATTTCGACAATAAAAAAAGAGCTCAGAAGACAACTCTTGGACATGATGAGCACTTCATCAAAGTACGAGATCATAGACCTAGATTAGTCTGGGAGTTAGTGAATTATTGCTATTCACTGATAGGTAAGACAACTGTTTCTCTCCCAGAAGTCTGCACTGTGCCTTCTGCTCCCTCCTCTCTCTCCCCCTCTTTCTATATTTTATGAGAACTGATTGGTGTTTTGTCTCCATGTATGTCTGAATGGGGGTGTCAGATTCCCTGGAACTGGAGTTACAAACTGAACCCCGGTCCTCTGGAAGAGCATCCAGGGTTCTTAACCAGTGAGACCTCTTTCCAGCCCCTGCCTTCTGCTACTCTTAAAAAAAGATTTATTTATTTATTATGTATACAGTGTTCTGCCTGCACGTATGCCTGCAGACCAGATTACGGCACCAACTATCATTATGGATGGTTGTGAGTCACCATGTGGTTGCTGGGAATTGAACTCAGGTCCTCTGGAAGAACAGCCAGTGCTCTTAACCTCTGAGCAATCTCTCCAGCCCCCTTCTGTTGCTCTTAAAGCCAGATGGTAGAGGGTTTGTGATATGCCTCAGAGGTTCTGGTTTCAATTTCCAACATCCACAAGGCAGCTCACAACTGTCTATAACATGGGATCTGAAGCCCTCCTCTGGTGTGCAGACATACATGCATACCAAACACCCATATACAAAAATAAATAATAGGAAAAATAATAGTCTGTAGGGATATCTTGGAATCAAAGGCGTGTGGTGTCTTCAACATTAGCCTCTTATCCTCTAGCTCTGTCAATCAACCAGGAAGGGTGGCAGAAACATAATTTTTTAGATGTCTTTGGGCTTCCCTGGCTAGCAACTCATGAAGTTGTATCTCCTACTCAGTATCGAGGCTTTTGTTTAATAACCTATTGGTTCCCATAGGCAAGATATTCATACTTGCAAAATAGTGGCATGCTTTGGGGGTAGGTAACCACTCTTTGATGGGATTTAGGCCCACTACCAAAGAGGGAAACCATGCCTGTTAACCCAGTCAAAACCCATGGTTGGGGAGGTCACAGGCCCCAGACCAGAACTTAAAACTGTTGTTTAACTAATAGACAGAGCATAGAACTGACTACTAAATACGTGTCTGTATTCAGACAAAGGCTACTCTCAGCTTTAATGAGAGAAACCCCTCTATGGAATGAATGCAAGCAGATGGAGAGGCTGTTGTTAGCTGAAGATGCTGAGGATAAGTTACAGGTGAATGCTCTGCCCTGGTCAAGGCTCTTATCCTAGTCCCTGGAAGGCTAAGGGACACTGAAGAAGAGGAGACAGAATGTAAGGGTTGGAAGATTGGAAGGGTTGTGAGATGTTACCTTCTGGACAAGAGATAATGATCCCAATAACAAAGTCACAGCACCTTCTGTTGTCTGCCTGGAGTCTGCACAAGAATGGCACCACCAATAGGAATGAACGGGGGAGTTTTTCAGGGGTATCTACTTTTCACTGGAGAACCATAGGCAATGGATAGAGTCTGGGAGAAGAGGAGTTACTGCTTTTAGTTGTCTGCCCACTGTTGAGCCCAGCAAGTTTCAGAGAATATATCCCTGGTTTATTGCAGTGAGTAACAAAACAAATTAAAAGCCAGGTGGTGGTTGGTGCATGCTTTAATCCCAGCACTCAGGAGGAAGAGGCAGGTACATCTCTGAGTTCGAGGCCAGCCTGGTGTACAAAGCTAGTTCCAGGGCAGCCAAGGCTACAAAGTAAATAATAATAATAATAAAAAACCATGAGGGGCTGGAGAGATAGTCTAGACAAGTTTTTAAAATTAGCACAAATTTAAAACATGACTCTGAGAAACATGAGTGAAATTGGACACTTATTTTAAAAATAAAACATGAATACATGAGGACAATGTATAATGAAGTCACATTACATGCAGCTATACATCTGAGTATAGTGGATGTGAGGAGCTGATAACCTGATGCATTCTAGGGGTAAATGTGAAACACAGAACAGAATCAGAGACTGCTCAAAGGCTGTCAAGCTGCGGCTTTGCACTGAATACACAGCATTAGGCACTTCATGGAGCTGTCCCAGCATCACAAGTCAGATAGAATGACTTAACAGAAACCTTTGAAGGTGATCATAAAAAGTATCCTCACAGTCAAAAGCACTTGGGAACCAGCTTCAGTTCTTGGCCCCACGTGGTGGCACACAACCATTCATAACTCCAGTTTCAGGGAGTCCAACGCCATCTTCTGACCTCTGTGCATACTGCACACATATGGTGCTTCTAATATATTCACACATACAAAATAAGTACATCTCATAAAAATAAAACTTCCAAATATTTAAATATTTTGAGAATATTTAAAAAAGAGTACATAGCAAATAAACAACAAGTTAGGAAAATGTAGCATTTGGTAAGAGAAAGTTTGAAGCGTACCTAAAGCAAGGCTACTCTGCTTTTCCATGATTTAAACTCATAAACATGGATGTTCTACTCCACACTTGTGCAGTGGAGAACCTAGGGCTTACTCTCTCGGAGTTCCCAGGCAATTAGCATCTTCTGGGGAAGACAGGATGGTGACAAACCTCATGCTGTTCCAATGCGCCTGTATGATGTGGTGCATTCGATTGCTGCTCCCTCATAAAGGACTCTCAGAGCTTCTGCTCAAAGTCATGTCAATCCCCAAGGCTGAAGAAGGTTGGTCATTCAACCGCCGAAGCTTTTCTCGACACTCATACACCATCTGATTTTCCAGTGTTGTCAGTCAGAGCAGACCACTGCTAGGAGGCTTTGCCAGATTCAGCGTTGTCATGATGCATCCCAGATGGTTACCACTCTTGTGTCAATAGGACGGAGGTGTGGGTGAAGGCTCACCACAATTGTAACATTTCAAGGCTTTCGTCCAGTGAATATTCCTGTGTATATTTAGGGTTACTGACTAAGGGACCGTGCACATTCGTTGCACTCCTATGTCATTTGCCAGGTGTGACTCTTGTGATGCTTAGAGAGGCCAGAGTTGTAGCAATAAACCTGCCATATTTCTTGCACTCATGATGTCTTGCTGCAGTGTGAACTCTCTCATGCTCAAGGAGGCTGTAATTCATGGCGAAGACTCTCCCACATGCATTGCAATTAAAAGGCTTTGGTCTGGCATGAACTTTCTCATGCTGCTTGAGGTGAAAGACTTCCCACGTTCATTGCACTCAAAAGGCTTCTCTCCAGTGTGTACCTGGCAATGATCGAAAAGACTGGAATTTGGCTTGAATGATTTTCCACACTCATAGGATTTTTCTCCATATGAACTTGATAATGACTGCAAAGGCTGCCTCTGTGTCTGCATGATTCACCACACTGCTTGCACTTAAAAGGCTTAGGTCTGGTATGAACTTTTTGGTGCTTTGTGAGTTGAGAGTTGTTCCTAAAACACTTTTTACATTTGCTATACTGAAAAGGTCCTTCTTCAGAGTGTACTTGATAATGATAAAAAAGGTTAGATTTTTGCATAAACAACTTCTACATTTGCTACACTCATAGGACTTTTCTCCACTGGGAATTTGATAATGAGTTGTAAGGCTGGCTTGGTACCTATATGATTTCCCATAATCTTTGCATGTAAAAGGCCTTTCTCCAGTGTGAACTTCTGGTGCTTGACAAGGGAGTGGTTACGTCTGAAAGCTTTTCGACACTGGCTGCACATGAAACGCTTTTCTCCAGAGTGATCATGAAGGTGTTTGATGTGGGATTTCTCTCTGTGTGCTGTGAATGCCATTGGTTAATAAAGAAGCTGCTTTGGCCTGCCAGCAGGGCAGAATAGAACAAGGCCATGGTAGAACAGAACAAGGCAGGAATTCTAAGCAGAGATGGAGGAGAAAGTAGGCAGAGTCAGAGAGATGCCATGTAGTTGCTGGAGGAGATAGATGCTGGAACTTTGCCCTGTAAGCCACAGCTACATGGCGATACACAGATTAATAGAAATGGGTTAATATAAGATGTAAGAGTTAGCTAGAAATATGCATAAGCTAATAGGCCAAGCAGTATTGTAATTAATAGCTTCTGAGTGATTGTTTTGGATCTGGGCAGCCGGGAAATGAATGAGCAGCCTCTGCCTACAAGTGTTGTTCTTTTCTCCTTCTACCTCATCCTCTATCTCTTGTCTCAGTCTTTTATTTCCTGCCCTTTGTCCCTCTGGGAAAATAAGTCTCCTTTGTACTGAGAACTTGGTCTTGGGAGTCCTGAGCCTGTACTGGGGTCTTATAGCGGGGTCACGTAGGAATAATAGTGGGTCAAGAGCTAGTGTGATAATAGGGAGTGGACTATGATCAAGATCCCTATGAACTAAATTCTTTTGATATAGGATTGGAGAGGTGATACATTTCTGAAGTATGTCATGTAGGTGTACTGGTGGCCTTATAAGTGCAAGTGAATTCTTAAACTTTTATTTATTCTTTGGCAATTTTATACTTGTCCCCTCCACCTTCGTGTCCTCTCCCTTTTAAGTTAATAACTCACTTAGCACAATTAGTACAGACTATTGGAATGCTGACTAATCTCATTGGCTTGATCTTGTGCAGGTAACTATAGCTATAGTGAGTTCATGGGTTTATTGGCCGTGTCATGTTCCAAAGATAGCATTTTGTAGCACCCGTCACCATTTTACAGATCTCACATTATTTCTACTCCTCTTCCTTGATGTTTCTTGAGCTTTGAGAAGGGTGTGTAGTGATATTTTGTTTGTAATCTAACAAATAAAGCTAGTCTGAAGATTAGAGTGCACAGCTGAACTACTAGATAGCCACAGAAGCCAGGCAATGGTGGCACACACCTTTCATCCAAGCATGCAGGAGGAAGAGACAGACAGATCTCTGTGAGTTCAAGGCCACCCTGGGCTACATAAGATTAATTCAGTCTCAAGGAGAAACAGTCAGGTGGTGGTGACTCACATCTTTAATCCTAGCACTTGGGACCCCACAGCTTTAATCCCAGCACTAGGGAGGTGAATACAAGAGAGAAATATAAGGAGGGAGAAGACAGAAGCTCAGTGAAGTCTAGAGGTCCAGTCTGAGGATGCAGTCTGAGGACAGGATCACCCCTTTGATCTGAGCAGTGGTAGAGGTAAAAGGTCTCTCTAGTGGCTGGCTGCCCTCCTTCTCTGATCTCCTTTCACTCCCTGATATATGACTCCGGGTTTTTTTACTAAGAACAATTAGAATTTGTGCTACAGAGGTGGGTGATATAGATGTTCCACCAACAACTAAGCAATCAGTTGATACTTATTCTCATCTCTTAGACTAGTTGTGAATTCCCAAATGAACTGCTGAACACTGCATATAGAATCTTCTCTGGACAAGATTTAGGTTGCGTTCATCTGTGAGTATAAACATAAATATCAAGAAGGCAGTTTGTAGTGATATGAATAAGATATCCCCCATAGTCTCAGGCATTTGAATACTTGGTTCCAAATTGGTGGCCTTGCTTGGGGAATCTTAGCGGGTGTGGCTTTGTTGGAGGAGGTTGTCACTAAAGTGGGACTTTGATATTAAGAGAACTCAACACCATTTCTGTTTCCTCTATTTGCTTCTTTCTCACAGTTCAAGATGTGATCTTCAGATGTTTTTGTTGCCTTGATGCCTGCCCCTTGCTGCCTGTTGCCATAATTTCTGGCCATGATGGACTCTGGAACCATAAGCACAAATAAGCTCTTCCATAAGCTGTTTTGATTATAGTATTCTATCATAGCACTAGTGAGGTAACTAATATACAATTTAACAACATGTATTGGACAAAGCAGTAGTAGGCTCTTCTCTAGACCTGTTGCCTCCTAAGCCATGGTGTTCAACCAGATTCTCAGTACCAGGTCTGAACTACTTCCTGTAGTGCTTACCTCAAGTCCAGTTTAAATGCTGTTGGATGACGTTATAACCTTCATGTCATGTCACTATTACAACCAGTGAGTGCATCTTGTCTAGTCCGTTGGTACAGTATTCAGGGTTGGCTGCAAAGATACTGTGTATGTCTTTTCTCCCACAGCAGCCTTCATGGCATTTTCTGTCACCACCAAAGCTAGTCATCAGGGAGGAAATTTTCAGATCAGGTCAGGCTACAGGCAAATCATTTCTGGTGGGATAGAACAATTTGTATTAGATAAGTACTTTTTATTAGTTGAGAGGATCTATAAAGTTTTCAATGCTTTTTAATAGTAAATTTGGTATCTACAAATTTGATCAAGCAAATCATATCTGTTTTATCAGCTGCATAAGCATATTCAATTTCTAGTTAAATATGTAGTAATCCTTTTGTTTCTCCAAAATACAGTTGGCCTTTCATTTGCTTGGTAGTTATTTATACATACCCTTAGGTGGATGGGGAACACTCTGTATTTGCCATGTAACCTTTAATTACTGCAGTCTTCTTGCTACTGTCTTTACTGAGTGATGGGATTACAAACAAGCATGTGTCACCACCCCCAGTTCAATCTGTGTTTCATGCAGTCCAAAAAGTCACTTCAAATGGGGATGCTATGGCAAGGGCCCATCTAATTTTAAGTCATGAACAGTGTCACTAAAGAGTACACCCTTGAATGTGTTACTGCTTTTGTTTTAGTGTTTTCCATGGCAAAAGGAGTTCTGTGTTTTTCTAATGGACTGACCACACCATAATAATTATCCATAGTGGGAGAAGGAGCTGTGGGGGTGGCTCAGTTGGTGAAGTGCCTCTGCATAAACACGATCTGAGTTTGACCCCTATTACCCAAGTATAAATGATGGCATATGTCTGTCACTCCAGAACTGGGGAAGTATGGATAGTTAGATCCCAGGAAAGTGTTGACCAGCCTAACTGTCATGGTAAGCTTCAAGTTCATGCAGAGATTTGTCTCAAAAAATAAGAGGTAGGTGAGGGCTGGATAGACGGCTCAGTGGTTAAAAGTGCTTGCTTCTCTTTCAGAGGACAGGAGTTCAGTTCTCAGCACATATGTCTGACAACATGCAAATGTTTGTAATATAGTTCTAGGGGACCTGATGCTTTTTCCTGTACTAAGTAGGAACCTACAGTCATATGTGTACCCACACACAGGCAGGCATGGATACATGTAACTAAAAATAATAATCTATAAAAATAAGATGGAAAAGCAATTGAGGAAGACACCTGATCGGGACTCCTGGCCTCCACACACCACTCACAAGTAAGTACATCTACACACATGCACATGCACAAGCACACACACACCAAAAATAGTGGGCAAAGGAAGCAGGCATGTGTACCTATGTGTGCCTATTGGTGAATATGTCACTTCTAGTCATGTATTCAGAGCTGGGGAAGTAAGTACAGTATGGGTTCAGGAGCTCACTCGGTTACTATGAGATGAGCCCATGGCAAAACTCTGTAGAACATCTGACATTATAACACATCCAAGACTGGACCACTGTTAAGTGATACAGGTTCTCTTGGAATAGTGCTGTCCAAGACCATTGTCCAGTAGTCATCCAAACATCTGCTTTCAACAAGGAGTTACCCTTGGGTAGTTTCCTCTGGAGTGTTTGGAAGAATTAATTTAAGGTTGTGTGTGTGTATGTGTGTGTGTGTGTGTGTGCTTGTGTGTTCCTGCATATGCATGGGAATGAGTGCATGGGGATATGTGTGGGTGTGCAGAGATGAGGGCATCAGTGTTCTCTTTCATCACTCTGCCTATTCTGAGGCAGGGTCTCTTACTGAGCCTGGGGTTCTCGGCTAAGATGGAAGTGAGCATGCCCTAGAGATCCTCCTGTCTTTAGTGCACCCTGGAGTTGTGATTACAGGCATTTTATGGGGACCCATGACTTGTTATCTGTTTGTTGGGCTCCAGTGGATGCTTTGAGAGCAAGGGGCTCTTAACTGTTGATTCACCTGTTCTGTCCCCTTCTCTGTTATTTTCTGGGACGGGGTCTTTAGTTCACATTGGTTCAAAACCCCCTCTGTACCAGGATGACCTTGGACTTCTGATCCTTCTGGTGGGAATGGAGGAGTGGTATGAGTGCATGGCAGAGACTCTACCAACTGGGATACATGTCCATCTCCTAAGAAAGCACAGGAAAATTATTAACTGTGAAATTTGGTCATTGTATGGAGAACCATGTCTTGTTCAAGAGGCTCTGACTCAAATTGGGGAAATAATTGAAAGTGTTTATGACTTAGAGTTGATGAGCAGTGATATCTTGTTTGTACTGTAACAAATAAAGATTGCCTGAAGATCAGAGGGTGGAACTAGCTACTAGTTAGTTAACTATAGAGTCTGGAGGTTTGCATAGACAGGAAGTGATATGACTGGGCAGAGAGAGGAATATAAGGCAGAAGGAGACAGGAGCTCAGCCCCCTTTTGACTGAGGAGTTAGCAAGGTAAGGCTTGGCTGTGGCTTGTTCCTTTCTCTCTCAGATCTTTCAGCATTTGTTCTGATATCTGGCTCTGGGTTTTTGTTATTAAGACCAATTAGAACTCATGCAAAATTGAGATTTGTTGACTTGGAATTCTTCCACTTATGCAGACTTAGTAGACTTCTTATCTAACCCAGTTCTAGCACCACCATGGTCAGCAGCTCAATGATGTGCACTTTGTGTATGCCTGTATGTGCATGATTGTGCGTATGAGTGTAAGTGTATGAATGTAGGTGTGTGGGTGTCACAATGTGAGTGTGGAGGTCAAAAGACAACCTTGGGTGTTAGTCTTTGCTTTGTACCTGTTTTAGACAACATCCGTTTTGTAGCTTATGACTGTGCACTGCAGCCTCTCTGCTCCATGGGCTCCCAGAGATTCTTCTGTTTCCAACTCCCATCTCCCCACATGGGTGCTGGGACTATGGAAGCATGTGTTACTGACTCTGGAGATTTTATGGGGTTCTTATTATATGAACTCAGGTTGTCAGGCTTGTGTATCAAATATTTTACTGAGCCATCTTCCCAGCCCCAGATACTGTATGTTTCTATGAGTGAACTTGTTCTAATTGCTTTTCAAACAAATTTTGCTTTTTAAAATTATATATTTGCATGTGTGACTCTGTGTGGGTCTGTGCATGTGCCCACAGAGGGCATCAGCTCCTCTGGAACTGGAATTACAGGCCGCTGTGAGCTGCCCCACGTAAGAATATAATTTTGGTCCCCTGAAAGAGCAGTATATGCTCTAAATTGCTGAGCCATTTTCCCAGCCACTTTTATTTCTTCTTTGATTTTGATATTTACTACCAAAACCACCTTACCACCTTGCCTTTGGTCATTGAGAGCCACCACCTGATAACTGTCACCTTGAATTCAATTTTCTGCATTGCACTTTTTCCCATTCAGAGGAAGAGGTTCCCAGGTAAGTTCTGAACTATAGACAACAATGTCCACGGAGGACTTCTATGCTTCTGCATTGCCTCACAAATTTATTTATCATATGAAAGCGTAACTCATAAACAATCCCACACCAGTTGGGATTTAAAGGGGTATTTATTTT
>LOJH01020727.1:0-20621 GCA_001685095.1 Ellobius talpinus
TCTTTCTCCCAGCATTCTGTTCTGTCTACTCCACCCACCTAAGGGCCGGCCTATTAAAGGGCCAAGGCAGTTTCTGTATTAACCAATAAAAGTAACACATAGACAGATGACCCTCCTCCATCAACCTCCAACAAGATGCTAAACATCTCTGGGCCTCTGTGTGCTTCGCCTGCTGATGGGATCTCAGCAGGATCTTGCCTGCAGGGCTGCTGCAGGGTCAACTGGGTTCATAAGAGGGTGGGCGGTACCATTCCTGAACAGGCCAGGCGCCATAAGAGCATGAAGATGAATTGAAACAGGAAAACATGGCAGACAAGGGAAGAGGCTTCAGGGGAGTGGCAACAGCACACCAAAGCACTGACCAGGGACACGTTGGGGTTCTGTAGGGGCTCTGTCACTTCAAGAGACACTGCCTGATGCCACTATTTCAAAACAAAGAGTTATTCAGAACTCCTGGGCAGCCACTGGTAGCAGAGTTGGCAGGGACTGAGGAGTCATGCATGACCCCTTGAGGGGAGCTGGCTGCTGAAGATGACAGACTGTTGCCAAAGGACTGGTAGAGTCACCATCAGGGATGGGGGAGGAAACCCAGCAGTTGTTCAGATGCTGGGTTAAGCCATGGTTGAGGCCTTTCGAGTTACCATAGCAAGAGGTGGCTCACAGAACACTGGGGCTCTGTTTGGAGACCCAGAGTCTTATGCCAAGCAGGGTCTTGGCCTTCCTGGGAAGATGATGAGAGGTGGAGAGGATGAGTGGTCACTCACCGTGGTGCACCTTGGGGCATTGGGTCCTTGATTCGAAGGTTTTTGGCCAAAATCTCCACTCGGGGACCCTAGAAGGAAAACTGTTGTTAGGCCTGGGCCCTGTGGAGCTCAAGGCTGAGGGGGAAGCAGGGAGCTGGGCGGGGTAAGAAATGTGAACAGCCGAGATTGAGCAAGTATCTGGGGCTGAGGGAGACCAGGCCCAAGATGAACCACATCTCACAGGGCTGATCAGGATCCCTGGCCACAGGGCCCTCTGTGGGTGCCCTTACCTGCTTGCGCATGATGTCTGTGGCCTGCATGACACACTTGGGCAGCAGCCCGTGACTCCGCGCCAGGATGGCTGCCTGTTCCAGGGACACACTCAGGGTGCTCCTGCAGTGGGTGAAGGGAGAGGGAAGGTAAAGACCACTTCCTGTCCATTACTTCCTGCCCACCACTTCCTGCCTAGCACTGGCTCCCTTCTTCCCACTATCCCCAGGATAGTGCCTCTCAGGAAGGTTCCTGGATCCTCCCTTCAGTCCTCCTGGTATCCATCACCTTCCATCCCCTCAATGCATGATACCCACACCCACTAAGGCAGTACCAGGGACTTTCTGGAGCTTTCTGCAAGAACCCATATCCCCAGGTAGAGGCTGCTGTGAACACTGGTCTGAGGGATGGTCTTTGGAGGCTCTCTTAGTCAGAGGGTCAGAGAGGGGACAGAAGTGTGTGCCTTAAGTCTGCTCCTGAGCCCAGGCTGGGAGACAGACCTTTTGGGTTCTTAATCTACTCCTCTATCCTGTCTCCCTGTGCCCTGTACCTCAATTTCCCTAATTGTAACACACCAGGCCATCTCTGAGATGGTGTGTCATCCCCTGTGCTGGAAGACACTCAGGAGTTTCTCTGGTCTCCACCTGCTGTTTATCCCCCCTCCTTTCCTCCCCAGTCAGAAAGACCACAAAAGTCTCTAGACATGGCTGGGCGTCTCTGGGATGGCGTCACACTGGCTTGATAGTTATAAGGAAGCAGCAGTTCCCCTGGGTGGGCAATGGCAAGATGAACCGCTCACGGCGAGTGTCTCCCTCCTGAATGGGCTAGAACCAGATCAGTGCACAGCCCTCCCAGGCTCACTGACCTGGGCAACTGCATTTCACCAGCAGGTAAACCGGGGCCCGGAACATGGGCACTGCAGTTCCCAGATTTGAACTCAACCCTCCCACTTCTGTGCGTGAGCTCCTCAATACCCAGGGCCTACCCAGTCCCCCTACATCCCATCTGGCCTTGGCGAGGGCTCACCGCTGCATGCCGGTGCCGCACATGGTGACCTGGCACGCCCCTAGGCGGTAGCAGAGTTCACAGGACACGGGGATGAGACCAGCCCCCAGGCTCCCGGCAGCACCAGCTCTGGGGTGCACGAAGGACTTCATGAGACGATAGAGCTCGTCCAGGGCATTGATGGGACGGATCAGCTGCAAGAGATGGGACAGGTGTCCAGGAGAGGCCCGCAGCCCTGAGACCTTCACCGGCCTTCCCTGTCATCCTTCTAATCCAGCTGTTATACAGCTGTCTCCCCCATGTCCCTTTCGAAGCTCAAGAACCATCTGTAGTTCCCATGGCCCTGGAAGTTGGTGTTTAGCATTTGCTGTTTCTTCTGAGCTGGCTCTTCTCCTGCCAAGGGCAGTCCCACCTAAAGCTACGTGGGACTTCTATCCTCTCTGAACCTGTCTCAGCTAGCCTGAGTGGCCTCTCCAGAGGATAAACCGCTCCTTATATTGTCTTCCTCAGCCATGTGTCGTTGGGACACTCTGGTCTGTACACAACAGACAACAAAATCCCCAAAGGTGGTGCCCACGCTCCTCAGAGCTCACAGCCTCTGAGCCCCAAGGCCAGTTCCTCACAACCTGTTCCAAGTTCAAGGCCTGCTTGGGCCTGGGAAACCAGGCCAGAGAGATGCATTGTGGGTGAGAGGCAGAAACCACTCAGGCCCCTCGTGATGCAATAGAACTGGCCCTGCAGTTAGATCTCAGACCATTCCATTTCTCTATTGGCTTCTCTGTGTGGAAGTCACTATTTTGTTGTTGTCCTCAGACAGAGGACCAACGAGGCTCTAAACTGGTAAGAACAGACATGACACTTGCTCTTTGCCAAAAGGCCAAGAAGTGGCAAAGCCTATAGTTTTAATGGAGGATTTTTGATTTCTAAATGCCCGGCAATAACCTGAAGCAGAAAGAATACTGTGTGGATCCACAAGGGGTGTGACAGCTGATACTCTGACCCTTAGGGGTCTCAGCTCAAGAAACATGACAAAGAAGTCGGGCGGTGGTGGCGCACACCTTTAATCCTAGCACTTGGGAGGCAGAGGCAGGTGGAGCTCAGTGAGTTCGAGACCAGCCTGTACAAAATGAGCTCCAAGACAGCCAGAGCTACACAGAAAAACCATCTCGGGGAATAAAAAATAAAAAAAACTAAGATTTTGCCAAGCAGTGGTGGCACACACCTTTAATCCCAGCACTTGGAAGGCAGAAGTAAGCAATCTCAGTGAGTTCAAGACCAGCCTGGTCTACAAATTAAGCTCCAGGACAGCCAGGACTGTTACAAAGAGAAACCCTGTCTCGAAAAACCAAAAAAAAAAAANAAAAAAAAAAGAAAAAGAAAAAGAAAAAAGAAAAAAAAGAAGAAATGTGACAAAGAAAGGGCTCATGAGAGGGCTCTAAGCAAGAGCATGTTACCCAAGGAAGTCCTAGGACAGTGGTTCTCAACCTTCCTAATGCTGCAATCCTTCAATACAGTTCCTCATGTTGCGGTGACTCCCAACCATAAACTTATTTTTATTGCTACCTCATAACTGTAATTTTGCTACTGTTATGAACTATAATGTAAATACCTGCTTTCTGATGGTCTTAAGTGACCCCTGTGAAAGGGTCATTTGACCCCCAAAGGGGTCACAACCCACAGGTTGAGAACCTTTGTCCTGGGAAAAGAAAGCAAGCTGGCAGAGGCTGTGGAGCTTTGGGGGCTTCCAGGTCTGATTCTGGTTAGGGCTGTAAACCTACTACTCAGCCTGGAGTGGGCCCAGCCCAAGTGTCCCCACCCTGCCCAAGCTTCCAGAGACAGCAGCACACCTGGTCGATCTTCACAGCCGTGGTGCCGGCATCTGTGGGGAGGTTGGACCGTTCCAGGTAGAATGCCCTGAATGAAACAGATGGGGCTGAGGATCCTGCCAACGCACGCACGCATTCATGTGCTCTGGCCATACCCCTGCCCTGGGCCCCTGCCCTACAGCTGCAATCCTGCATCCTCCCTGGACTCTCTGAGTGGCTCTGAGGGGCTGTATGTGCCAACTGTCACCTGCTCCATCAGTAGCCCTAGGGAAGCAAGAAAGGGTCTCTGGCTTCCAAACGCCCCCTCTGCCTGATTGTTCTAGACAACATCTCCCCCATCCCTGCTCCTCCATCCCATCCCTGCTTTCTCTCTTCTGAAAATCCCTTACAATTGGCAGAAAAAATGTTCTGGGTTTACAAGCCTGTCTTTATTCTATCCCTCTAAATCCTTCTAGATGGATCAACCAGAAAGCACTGGCCCTTTTAACCAGTCTTTGTCTTCTGCCAAAGCCAGAAAAAAAAAAGTCACAAAGGGTGCAGGAAGAAACTGTCTTGGCTGTGTGTGAATAAAACTTTATTTATACACAAGGGATGGGCTGGATTTAGCAGCCCAGCCTTGACAGAACAAGTGTTCATGAAGAACAGGACAGCTTTCCGAGTGCCAGGTCAGTACAGGGCCCACAGAAAGTCTCCATGAACACTCTAAGCAAAGGATAAAAAACGGGGCTAGTCAGACAGACACAGGACCGACAGATAACAGCAACAATTAAATTGTAAATTGTGCCCTGGGTCTTATTGCCTAGCAAATGCATGGAAGCTTCATTTTCCAATTTCCAAATGGTCAGAGGGGCCCTGGGAAGAGAGTGCCCCTCTCCAGAGAAACCCAGACTCCACCCAACCCCAATTCCTTGCAGAGAGAGCAATGGTAGCCGGGTCCAGGTCTGGTGAAGGTGAGACTGTGGGTGTACTGGAGGGGTGTGGGTGTGAGTGTGGCTGTGGCTGTAGTTGGCTGTAGTGAGACCATCAGATCTTAGCTGCTTTCCCAGCCCAAGCTGTACTTCCCCAGGACAAAGTTCTGTCTCCTGCTCTCTCCACTTCTCTCTGGAAGTTCTCCTCATAACAGGACCCAGTGCTAGGAGCTCAAAGATCCCAGCGGCAACCTCCCTGCACAGGGAGGAATAAACCGAAGAGACTGGGTTCATCTGGCTGTGTGACCTGGGGCAGGCCATGTGGGCCTCAGTATAGCCAGCTGTACAATGAGTTAGCAGTGGCATCTGTGCCCAGTGCTGTATGAGCTCCAGAGGGCCCACGGCTTTGCAGGATGTGTCCTCACCCTGTAGGCTCCCTCCCCACNCACCCCCATCCCACCCCTGCCAACCCGCAGCAGCTACCTGAGCTTTCTGTAGTACTGCTGCACCTTCTCCAGCGATTGGGCATTGATCTCCTGCTGCAGGTCTTCCGCAGCCTGACTGCCCGGGGGCAGTGGGCCCTCCATATTCTCCAGAGCTATGAGGGAAGGCAAGCAAGGGGAGGGGCTGGGCCTTAGGGTGCTCAGTGGTCTGGTCTGCCTCCCTCACCAGGGCCCCCAGCTGTGCTGCTCACCTTTTGTGAAGAGTACAGTGTGCAGCCTGAGGCTAGCCCCGCCCTCCAGGCGGGAGGGCAGCCTGGAGAAGTGGAAGCCATCGAGGTAGAAGACGACCTTCAGTGCCTGCCTGCTGCCCTCAATGTGGTAGAAGACGTTGGTATCTGTGGAGGGGGAGGCAAAGCAGGGGGCTCAGTAAGAGGCCAGAGGGGAGCCCAGGCATATCTGCACCAGAGCAGCACAGGGCCTCCTTCCTCAGGGGCCAGAGAAGCACTCAAGAGGGCTAACCTTATACTTCCAACCCTCTTGATTCACAGGGGTAGCCTCAGACCCTCTTATCTTCCCAGCCTCGGGGTGGCATGCTGGGACCTCTATGTTTCTGACTATCTGAGGCCTCCTCGCCCCAGCATCCTAGAAGGGCAGCCTCAATCTCCCCAGCCCCACTGCCCGTCAAGCTAAACTTTGGACAGGCCACATGCCCTCCAGACCAGCCTGTGATGGCCATACCCTGTTCTCATGGCCCATGGTCCCCCCACTGCTTTCCTCTTGACCCTGAGCACTGACTCTGCCCCAGATAGACAGGCAGCTCTCCCTAGCAAAAACTGTTCAAAATCAGGCCCTGTAGCTTATCAGCACCCATAAGGAAGATAAAACATGACTCAGAGCCTGTACCTGCACCATGCAGGCATCACTAATCAATCACCGCTTCTCCCCAGCCCAACCCAGTCTCCAGGCACGAAGCTGCTGTCAACTGAAGACTTTGCCAGGGAAACGACTAGCATGACACTCCTTTCCCATGTGCTCCCCAAGGCTGACTCTGAGACTCATCCTGGGATGTGAGGTTTGAAGCACTGGAAACTGGTCGGCTTAGGCTGTTAGCCTGGCAGCAGGGGAAAGCCAGGGTGGCTCAGAGCAGCCTGACTCTCAGGGCAGGAAGGGAGGGCATCATGTGACACGTGACTCACTGGCCACAGAAGACTCATCCAGCTGCTTAAAGGAGAAGGTGACATTGTCCAGCTCCGACAAGGTCACCCAGATGTCCTCGAGCATGGTTCGTTCCTCCTTCTGCAGGGAGAGGATACGATGAGGACTCAGATGCCAGCCTGGCCTGGGCCTCCCTAGAGATGCCACGAGGCTGGCTGGGCTGTGGGTGTCCTGAGTGTGGTCCTGCATGAGTGACGTCCATCCCACTGCCTGGCCAGTGCCCCATCTGGGGCAGAACTCATCTCTCCTCTGATTTGCTGTGTGGTCCCAGTAAAGCCGCGCCAAGCACCATCTGAAACCAGCTGACTCCGTGAACATCTGCACTCCCTTTCTCAGCCCCTCAGATTTGTCCCTCGTGACTTTCCTTATGCTGGTCCCCTACATCAAGCAGCATGACCAACCTGACAGGCCAAGCACCAGGACACAGTCTGCCTCCTCCAGCAATCCCAGTCACTCCTCACCAAGACTGCCCAGAGGGGCTCCTGCTCCATCCAGTCCCCTAATCGGCCCTCCCCAGAGTCACACGCTTCCTTTTAAAACTTAGCCCAGGCTACATGAGTCTCCAGCCCCGCAGCTTCTGAGTCGCCTTTTACCTGCAGACCACCCAACCAAGCTTGCTTTCCCGGCTCCTGCCCACTCCCCTCAAGCCGCACACACCTCTGCTCAGGCCTGTGCACATGCCCTTCCTTCTGGGTTCTCTTCCTCAGACCATCATCCTGGCTGGCAGAGGCCTCAGCTCAAAAGCTGCCTCCCCAGACCACTCCCTGCTTGATGCCCCCTCCCTCCTCTCAGTCCCCTCTCCTGCTAGGAAGTGAGCTGCAGACCCAGGGCCAGCTCAGTGCTAGTGTCAGCAAATGAACTGGGTCTAGTGTTCCATCCTGAGAAGGGTTCAGTGAGGGCTGGCATGTGTGTGCGGCGCTAGGGGGGTGCTTTCCTGAAGACCAGAAGCAGCGCACATCAGCAGCCAGCAGGGGGTGATCTGAGGCTGCACTGCTCATGCGGGGTGGGGGGGTCTCTGGAGCCGCTTTTACTGGAGCTGCTGTGGGATGCTGAGCCAACACCTCTGCCTGCTACACGTGTACTAGATGCAAGTAATATGCCCTNCCCCCCCCCACGTGCCTGACTCCTCAACTGTCACAAGGCGCCTGCTTGTGGCTCAGAACCACAGCTTTATGTATTTCTTTTACCAGGACACCACAGAGCAGTGGTTCTCAACCTTCCTAATGCTGCTGCGACCCTTTAATACACCATTTTGTGGTGACTCCAACCAAAAACTTATTTTCATTGCTACTTCATAACTGTAATTTTGCTACTGCTATGAATCATAATNCCCCCCCCCACGTGCCTGACTCCTCAACTGTCACAAGGCGCCTGCTTGTGGCTCAGAACCACAGCTTTATGTATTTCTTTTACCAGGACACCACAGAGCAGTGGTTCTCAACCTTCCTAATGCTGCTGCGACCCTTTAATACACCATTTTGTGGTGACTCCAACCAAAAACTTATTTTCATTGCTACTTCATAACTGTAATTTTGCTACTGCTATGAATCATAATGTAAATATTTTTGGAGAGAGAAGTTTATTGGAGGGGTCGCAACCCACAGGTCGAGAACCACTGCCACAGTGCCTAGGAACTGCAGTTCATCCACAAACTCCCGACTCTAACAGTAAAAGCTCAGCAAATCACTGCAACAAGAACTCCTGGGTAAACAGGAGCTGAGAGGCCCACGATTGTGTGTCACCCACCCTGGCCACTTACCACAGTGGCTGGTGTCAGAAGAGACTGCCAATGCAGCAGGACTCCTGTGGCCGCCACCTGCTCCAGCCACTTGCGGCTGGCATCTCGGCTACTCTCTTCATACTCGCCATTATTGTTGTAGCGGTAGTCAAGGGCAGCCAGCAGTTGCTCTGAGAAGGTGCACACCGCGGCCACGAGGGCCTGACAGAAGACAGCATCCCGGCGCAGCTGCAGCTCTGTGTCTGTGGGAGGTGCATGAGCCTCTGGGTGAGCTGTCCTGGGCCAATAGCACCTCCAGCCTCAACACCTACACCCAGGACCAGCCACACCCACAAGAGGCCAGTGGACAACTTTGAACGCACAATTCAGATACCAAAAGTCAGTTCCACAAAGATAGATTCTTCAAAAGCGGACATATCCACTCCAGAGCTCACTATCCCACTGCCCAATTATCTGCTCTCTTTAGAAACAAGTGTGTGGTCCTTCCCAAGGCTGTGTCCAAACCCTGCCCCACCTGTCCTGCCACGAGCCACGGGCCTTCACAGCCTCGGCCACGTGAATACTAGCAGTACTAGGCTGCACATTCAAGACCAGTCCTAAGAATGCTCTCCCCATGCCTCACCTCCTCATGCCCTGCCCCCAACCAGCACAATGGATGGAGGACCTGGGCAATGCCAAGCAGCTGGTCACTTGGGTGAGAAGAGGCACAAATGGGACATGGGGAAACATGCCCGAGCGCACACGCACGCACGCATGCACACGCACACACACGCGCACACACACACACACATACATGCAGCCTGGCCTCCGGCAGCCCCATCCTCCACTCTTCCAAGGCTAGGTTCGGCCTACCTTTCTCACCCTCCATCTTTTGCTCAGTACCCCCATCAACACCCACCAGGCCTACTATGTAGCACTGAATAGTCCCAGGACTCGTCTCCCCTAGCCCCAGAGAAAGAGGTTCAAGTCATTCTTGGTGAGGCTGGCAGCAAAGGCTGCCACCCAGTGAAGGTACTAAGGGGCTCCAGTGGGACACTGCTGGCCAGCTGACAGACATTTCCCCAGCCTGTGTCCTTAGCACCCACTGCGACCTCCAGGGTCCCCTTCAGAACCTGTTCTCACCTGTGCACTTCAGCAGAGCCAGGAGTAGCTGATTCTTTCCATCTGGAAGGAAGAAGGAGAGAGGAGGAGGCTGAACAGGGCTAGCAGAGGCAGTGGCATGCCAGTGCCTGCAATACCCCCTCACAGATGCCGCCATGGTGCTTAAGCTATGCTCGGGAGTAACGAAGCATGCTGGGTAAATTCCAGAGCCCCTGATATCAGAGATGGAGCCTTTACTGCCAGCTTTATCTGTCTCTGCGTCCCCATCACAGAGGCTAAAGCCAACAATGTTGTCTCTTGAGTCAGGGATTCTGCCCTACAGTGTGCCCACATGCTGCAGAAGCACAGGCACACATGCAGTCTCCCTGACAGTCAAGGGCACAGCCACATGTTCTTGTGCAAAACTCAGGTGCAGCTCTGCCCTGTGTGGAGAAGGCTCACTTCTGTCTGATAGATGTCGAGCACCTGGTCACAACCCTTCAGAGACTCTCTTGGGTCTAAAAATCCTCCAAGAAAATCTGAATGACCTTCAGACCTAGCTACCGAGATACTCTTCCCTAGTGAGATGCAGGGAAGGTGCTCTAGCGGAGTGTGGGGACAGGATGTGTGGGAATAAGCCACTCACTGAGGACATGGCTGTGTCAGGTGGTGTCCCATGTACCTGATACAACAGACTCATTTGACCTCATGGCAACATGTGACGGAGGGAGCATTGTGAGCCTATAGAATTCACTGAGAAATGAAGGCCCAGAGAAGTCAAGGAAGGTGTAGAGGTCACACAGCCAAAAGTGGGCTCAGAAAGGATTCCTTGCTGGCAGGCAGATCCCAGACTCATTCATGCTAGTAGCCTGCGTCTGTTTAGAAATGTGAATGGCTTGGCTTGAGACAGCCATACCTTTGCAATTCCTTTCTTGTTCCAATTGGCCCTGGCCTGGGTCCTTCTGGGAGTCCCTGACTCAGGTGCCCAAAGGCTCAAATAGGTAGATGAGATATGTGGGGTAGGCATCAATACAAGTACCTAATGTCCTCACTCAAGTGTGGCCACAGGGCAGCTGGCTGCTAAGGCGTCAGGAAATGGCAGTTTCCTGTATCATTGACAGCTCAGACCATTGAGCTCCAGTCTTTGACCTCGATGACAAATAAGGACCCAAATGGAATCCAGTTCTGGAAGTTGAGAAGGAATGAGTCCCCCTGACTGCAAGAAGCCTTGGTAGGAACAGCCCCATTTCCAGGGCTCCTCCAGCCACACAGGCAGCCTGGGGCCTTACTGAGTCAGAACACTCACTAGACATGAAGACAGAGCCACATGGATAGGCCTACTTCCAGACAACATCACAGTCTACATCAGCACCAAAAGGCCACTAACATGCATGACATCCCCCCTACCCACTGACCTTCCACATATCGCTGGATGTTGTCTACCAGGGTCCTGATGGAGCTGGGCAGGTTCCAAGGGTCCTCCTGGATGCTGATCTGGATCAAGTTCCGTCCACGGACCGTGCACTCTTCTTTTTGCTTGAACTCTGAGACAACACAGTAGCATGAAGGTGTGAGGTCAAAAGAGGGATGGAGGCACAAAGGCCTGTGTCCTGTCACCAGGTTACAAGACTCACTAGCCTAGATCAAGGAAATTAACAGGACTCATATGGGTTGCGGAGGGCAAAATTATGGTAAGCATTACAAACCGCATCCACAACAGACACTGTTAATGAGTCTCAGGACTCCCTCGTTCTAGTCCCCCCACAGCTGTAACCAACCCAGCACAGACATTACAAATCAGTTACCACTGGTTCTCCTAGAACTGGCAGGCTTCTCAGGTATTACCTCCTCACAGCCACCATCGACTGAGCTGGCAGATGAGTGGTAGCCAAGTAGCCTTTCCCTACACAGAAGGAGCAACTCCGGCATGGAGCAGGAAAGATGAACATTATCTATGGTCAGGCAGCAGGCTGTGAAGCTACTGGACCTTGAATCTGCCCTCAGCAGGCCCAGGCAAAGGTCAGGCAGGCACCCGACCCTGTTCAGGTTTCTGAGACCCCTGTGGTTGTTTCCTCCACCTCTGACTTCAGAGGCCCATCACTAGGAAAGTGCTCCTGGGAGGGAGCAGTAGGGACAAGTCCAATGTTCCCCGATTCTTTGTCACTTCTACCCTATGATGGCATACACAGCAAGTAACCCCAGCGGTCAGGAAGGCACTGACTCATCTCAGAGGCACAGTGTCCAGAGCAGGCCTGGAACAGGCTGGAATCAGTTTCTGGTGCCTAGACGAAGGAATGGACAAGTGGAGACGTAGATGTGGGTTCGTGGGTAGATGGTTAATGTGGGTGGATGGACTGCAGATGGGTAGGTGGATGTGGGTGGTTGAGAAAGAGTAGGCAGGAGGATGGACCTAAGTGGGTGAGGGTGGAGATGCGTGCACGGACGGACGGACGGATGGATAGTACGCGAATGTGTACAGATAAATGGATAGGCGGATGTGGTGAATGTATGGGTGGATGGATGGATGGATGAGCGGACGGACGGACAGACAGATGGATGGTACGCGAATGTGTACAGATAAATGGATAGGTGGATGTGGGTGAATGTATGGGTGGGTGGATGGATGGATGAACGGACAGTCGGATGGATGGTACACGAATGTGTACAGATAAATGGATAGGTGGATGTGGTGAATGTATGGGTAGGTGGATGGATGGATGAACGGACAGACAGATGGATGGTACGCGAATGTGTACAGATAAATGGATAGGTGGATGTGGGTGAATGTATGGGTAGGTAGATGGATGGATGGATGGCCAGACGGATGGACAGATGGATGGTACGCGAATGTGTACAGGCAGATGGAGAGGAGGTGGATGGTAGTGGGTGGATGGAGAGGATGGATGGTGAGTAGGGAGATGTGTATAGATTGATGGAGGTGGGTATATGGATGCAGAGTAAACAGGTAGGGAGAGAAATGGCTACATGGCTTGAATATGTGTGTGGATGGACCTGGGATGCTCATCTCTCCCCCTTCCCATCCTTTGATGCCAGGGAGGCCCTCAGGACTTCTTTTCCTTGGGAATCCCTCTCAGTGAGCTCTGAGCAGGCACCAGGACCAGTGTGTAGAGAGGACATTTTTGGTATTGCTTCCACTAGATTTGTGGCTTTGGTTTATCACTAATTAGTGGCACATTATATTGGTTTTTCAACTATATGGAGCTTAATACGGTACTTATGACACTAAATTTCTGATAGGAAGAGTTTTGTTTAGTGTTAAAAAGTTACATCAGCAATAAAACAGACCACAGATGAACATGACCAACACTGTGATGCGCAGACTCTGTAAGCAAAGCTACGTGAGGATGGCACAGGGACTGAGCTCACGCTCCAGGCTGTCCCCGTCCTCAGGCCCAGGAAAAAAGAAAAAAAAAATCTTGGTTCAGTTTGAGCAAACACAGAAGTGACCTGGTTCTGGCCCACAGGCTGAAATTGACAGAACCAAGACCCTTCCAGAGCTATCACGCAGATGCAGGACAGAACCAGCATGTGGCCATGTCCTTGGACGTCCCCTCACCTTGCCAGCTGTGCTCCATGGGGAAATGCCTGGTCTCTTCAAATGCCCTGCTCATCACAGGACCCTTGAGCAGAGCATGGATGGAATCCACCTAAGGACAAGAAGCTCCCATGAGTGCAGTAGGGGCCTGCCACATACAGCATGCCCCCCCAGTCCCAGGGTGATGAGCAGTCCAAGGCACTGGTGGGGCAACGGTCCTACCTGGTTGAAGAGATGCTCCAGGCAGCCATGAAGTTTGTCCTGCTTGTCAGATGGGATGCGCATGTCACAGGGCAACTCATCCCCTGGCACGAAGAAAGCACCATGGCCATCAGCCACGGCTGTCCCACCTCCCACCTCCCCAACTGTTTTCCTGATGAGTTACCATGGCTACAGAGCCACAGACCCACAGGGAATGTGAATCTGACAAGCCCAGGCCCCAGCCAACCCCTGGACAGAGCCTTCACACCTGTGAGCCTCAGTTTTATCAACTGTGAGTCCGGCCATGGACATTGAAGCCTTGCAGGGTTAGCAGGTAGGTGGTAGTTTCTATTCTGAAAGCTGGAGAGAGACTGGTGTGGGCTCCCCAACCATCACTCAGCTAGTCCTTCCTTCCCCAGAATATCTTTCTTTTCCAAAATATACTTAATTACATTTATTTATGTTGTGGGGGGTGGCTGTGGGGCTCACGTGGAGGTCAGAGGACAACTTTTGGGTCTAGGAAATCAAACTTGGGTTACCAGACTGGACAGCCACACACCTTCACCCACAGAGACACCTCACTGCCCTTTCTTGACTTTCAAGATGGTCTAACTCTGTATACCCAGGCTGGCCTCTTAACTCACTATGCAGCCCAGGCTAGCCTCAAATTTTCCAGCAATCCTTCTACCTAAGCCTCCTGAATGCTAGGATTACAGGCACGAGTCACCAAGCCTATCTTACCAGCTCTATCACAGAGCACCCTCGGCAGTGCTCCCAGCCTATCTATCTGAGCAGCATCCTCACACAAGCACTCTCTGTAGTGCTCCCAGCCCTCACACGAGCACCCTCGGCAGTGCTCCCCGGATGCCTTCCCATCCATCACATAGCTCATGTGCTACCCAAGTATGTAAAGTCTTCTCTCATCTCGACTCTCCTTCCTCTTCCCTTCCTTCCATTAAACTGCTATAGAATTGAGATTATACCCTCATGGACAGACTTCACTGGACACATGGGAAAGGGAGAGCTGATGTGGCAGCCTGAGACCCAGGAGGGTGACACCTCACAGGGGACAGGTAGCCTCAAACCCTTGAGGGAGTGTTCAATAATGAAATGTGTGGAGGTGAAGCCTGGTCAGAAGATGAATTTTTCCTTTCTTTCTTTCTTATTCTTTTTTTTGCAGAGCTTGGGACCGAATCAGGACCCCACACATACTGGGCAACTGCTCCACCACTAAGCGATACCCACGTATACAATGAAATTTTTTTTTAAAGTCTGAAGCAGACAGACAACTAAAATGAAAAACTAAAACCGGCAAGTGTCTGGCTCTGGCTAAATGCCCCCAGCACAGCACTATCTAGTGGCGAGGCTAATGTTGGGCCAGCCGTCTACCTTCATGCCCACCTTCTGAAGACCACTAGACAGTAGCCCTCACAGTAGTAAAGGCCACTGATGGAACAAAGAAAGACAAGCTTTTCACACACTTCTTTGAACTTTCTGTGCTGTTTGGATTTGGGGCAGAATGGGGGTCATTTTTAGGGAATCCCTCAGCTTGCATGGCTTGAATGAGATCAGAGGTCTCTCACAGGCACACAGCACACACGGCAATGTCACTTGGGGTGGGTGAGAGGGTGTGTGCGTGCGTGTGTTCACTTGTTCCATGTCTCCGACACTAATAATAGCTGGTTCTTTTCTTCATTTCACTGGCTGCTGTGTCCCCAGGACCCCTAGCTGATCTTGAGCATACAGTAAATATTTTCTGAAAAACTTGTCCCACCCCATGATGCCAAGGGGCATGGTAAAATGTGGCAGAACAGCCCCCAGGTCCCCACTGCGACCCTGCAATCACAGACGCCCCAGCAAAGCCCCTTTATCCAAGGCCATGCTCTCATGGCCACTGCCTGCTCACCTGAGCCCATTTCATCACTGCCCAGGTAGGAACTGTTGCTTCTCACGCTGGTGTAGGACAGGACAGAGTCACGATTGCTGTTACATTCACTGCAACGGGACAAGAGACACCCGAGTCACTCTCATCCCAGGCCCTGGAGCTCACCTTCTGGGGTGCAGACAAAACTCCTCGCCTTGGACAGATGCCCAGCTAGAGGCAGCAGAAGGTTAGCCCAGCTGGGCCAGTATCCCATGTCTGAGGTGAGCAAACTCACTCAGGTCCAGCTCAGAAACACAGGCGGGACTCTCATCACTCAGGTATTTTAGTGTCAGCCAGGTTTCTGAACACTTTGCTGTTCTCATGATCCCTGGACACACCTGCCCACACCACACCTGCCCAAAAAGAACTCAGCAGGACGAGGGAGCAAGAAGCCACCCTGCCAACACTGATCCCACAGCTTTGTGACAAAGAAAAAAAATCAAAGAGCCAAAGATGTAAGAAAAGAAGTGGGGGGGACCTCTGGGACAGTGCCCCAAGGACACAGAATGCTAAAGCAGTCAGGACATCCTGCTGCAGAGACATGGTGAAAGGTGGTCATGGGGACCAGGTAGACCTTGTGAGCACAGGAAGGGAACTGACACCAGGCAGGCTGGCTCCCCTCAATCCTGCACCTTCAGACTTTGCCCACATACTGAAGGCTGAGACAGATTCTGACCCCGAGTCAGACACCATGTCATTTCCCACTGGGCTCCCTTCTCTGTAGTAATGAGGGTCACCTGTCACATCCTAGCAAGTTCTGGTTTTTGTCTGGTCAGTAGTTAATATTCTGCTGGCATTTTCAGAATAAATTTAACAATTGCAGAAGTACCACTCCCATCCTTAGAGGCAGAAAACTCAAGAAAATGTCTGTCTCCTTGGGTCTACAAAGGCCCCCTACACCACAGAACCCTGGCTCTCCTACACCTGTGAACATATGGAGTACCCAGAATGAACGATGTCCACATACCAGGCTCAGAGGCCTCAGCTCAGAGCAAGGGAGCCAAGGAGGCATTCTGGAATGTTCTCTGAGAGGTTCAGATCCCCATGACCCACCAAATACACAGTTACCCCAGAGACAGATTCCCTTGCATCTTGAGAAACATCACAGTCTTGCCTTTCCCACAGACCTCGATTGTCCAAGGGCCTCCTTCAGGTCACACGCACCTGTAGGAGTCACGGTAGCTCATGGTGTCGTGGCCCGAGTCTTCCTGCTCATCCTCTGAGACCTTGAAGCACACCTTCTTGATGCCTCCATGGTCAGTCCTGTCCACTTCGCTCTCCTCGCTGACCGGCGGGGAAGATGAGGTCTCCTCCGCCAAGGGTGGGTCACAGAGTACAGCCGAGGTTGGCTCTGTGATGGTAGACAGTAGCCTGCCAGAGTAAGGCAAAGGCACTGAAGGTGAGGATATAGGCTGGCAGCACTGTCGCACAGGGGCTCAGCTTTACCTTGTCTCTGACTCCATGGGGGGTGATGGAGACCAAGCAGCGTCTCTCCCTCCCTTGAAGTCCTACCAGCAACTCCATGGGTGCTCAGTACTGCCTCCTGCTGGACCTGACTATAAATACCTCACACAGGCTGGGAATGTGGTACCAGGTCTGGAAGCTGACACCTATAGTCCCCAGCACTCTGGAGGCTGGAATATAATATATATACGTGTGTGTGTGTGTGTGTGTGTGTGTGTGTGTGTGTGTGTAGTAGAGAGTTCAAGGTCAGTCTCAGCTACATAGCAAGCTCTAGGCCAGCCTCAGCTCCATGATGAGACTTTGTCTCAGAAGAAAAAAACCCAGGGTCTGCAAGTCACACAACCTGGGTTACAGCCACCAACTCCACCGCTGCAGCAGGTCAGAGCACCCCAGTCACAGCCACCAACTCTGCTGCAGCACACCACTGGCGGGTATGTCCACCGTAAAACTTCATTTAAAAAGCAGAGCGTGTGGTGGACAGACTCTGGCCTCTGACAGGCAGCCACAGTGAATATCAGCTAACAGTATGGACTCTGCAACTAGATGGCCCTGCTGGCCCTCTCACACAGGCATTTCCTAGGCTAGAGGCAAGTCATTCCTTCTGAGCCTCTGTTTCCTCCTCCAGAAAACAGGGTGATAGCAGGACCCACGTGGCAGGCTGCTGATAGTGTTGAAGCATATAAGAGACACTGGGCACCACCTAGTACCCGTAAGTGACGGTAAATTGGTAAGAATTTTACATAAATATGCCTACCAGGGGCTATTGGGCAGTGTGTGGAGACAGTCTGGGCTGTCAACTGGAAGAGGATATCATGACCCTGAGCAAGCAGCAGCCAGATACCCTACACACCCAGAGACCCCACAATGCACACCAAGGTAGGAAGGAGCTTGCCTTTTTTCTTTTCTTTTTATATTGATTTACTTATTTGCTTGTTTATTTTTTGCCTGAGTGTACGTCTGTAAGGTTGTCAGACCCCTGGAACTGGAGTTACAAACAGCTGTGAGCTGCCATGTGGGTGCTGGGAACTGAACTTGGGTCCTCTAGGAAGAGCTGCCAGTGCTCCTAACTGCTGAGCCTTCTCTCCAGCCCTGGTTGGAGGCTTTCTTCCCTTTCTTAAACTTGACTGCACAGCTTTTGCAGCGTGACACAAAATTAATTCCCCTCAGCATTATCTGGCACCTGCTCTCACACAAATGGCCCTAGCTGGGTCCACACGCTCCCTCCAGGTAGTGTCCCTACACAGGAAGCAGGTCCCTACACTGGCCCAGACGCTGGTCCTGGCTAACGCATTTCTCAGGTCTCTTGATCTACAATGGCACATGTTCCTCCTCCTGCCCCTCTTCCTCCACCTCTTCCCTCTGCCCCTCCTCCATCCCCTCTTCTACCTCCTCCTTCTGCTGTTGCTGCTCCTCCTGCTGCTGCTGCTCCTCCTCCACCTCCTCCTTTCCCTAATCCACTACCACCACCTCCTCCTCTTGTCCTTCCTTCTCCTCCTCCTCTTCTTTCCTGCATCCACAGCCTGGACATTTATTTGTTACGTGCTACCCAGAACTGCCTGCTCCTGGCTTTAGCAGAAGCAACCTCAGGAGCTGTTTAACCAACCTCTGTCCACCTTCTGAGTAGTGAGCGTGTGGAGCTATCACTGCCTAGAGCTGGCAGCCATTATGTGCATCACAATGTCCTACAGTAACAGGGACACCTTGTCAATGGCCTGATTTGCAGCAATGTTAAATCAGAGAGACTCTCACAGACAGGCGCTTTAACCTCAGGAGGACACTGCCTTTCCCCCTCACTTCCCTAGAGAAGGCTCTCCTTGGAAAGGGACTTGGTTGTCACAGATGCTCAAGGCAGCAGATGGGAATAGCCCAGGAATGCTGCACGTGACCTGATGTGCTCAGAGTGGCTGCTATGAACAAAGATGGCTGCAGAGAGGGTCGGGCTGAGAAGCCCCAGCTGCCCTGGGGCCAGGCCTCACCTATTGATCTGGGTGACATACTGCTTCATCTCCTTGAGGGCCACGTCCAGCTTGGTGAAGAGCTGCAGGTAGGCATCCTGGATCTCGCGGTCTTCCTGTTTGAGCAGAAAGCTCAGGCCCCGGTCTTGCTGGTTGGGACCGCTACTGGCCGACCCGAAGCTACTGTCATGGAGACCCTGGCCTTGGGAGTCCCCGTCTACTGCAGATGTGCATTTCCAGGCGGGGGCAGCCATGGTGGTAATACAGTGCTGAGTGTAGGCCATGGGGTTCAGGTGGCCTGCAGTGAAGGTGGGGGAGCTTATGAGAAACGGGTCCCAGCTCACACAGAGGGACCCCTGCCTGAACCTCTGCACAGAGGAATACAAACAGCAACTATGACCTGTCTGACACTCTTAGAACACTAGGTCACCCTGAGAAAAGAGCTGCCATTTGTTGATAATACATTAACTACTGAGATCTTTTCTCCTACCTAGAGTGCAGACGTGATGGCCAGTACTCTGGCAGCCATATTCTGCCATGAGAGGCATCGTGAAGACGAAAAGACTCAAACAAAAGATAGCACACAGAAAGATAGGAGCCTGGGTCCCTGGTGACTGTGGAGCCACTGACACTATCCTGGACAGTGGCCTCTGGACATTTTTCTGTTTCCTCATCTGTAAGGTGAGATCTAATACAATATCCAAGAGACGCACACAAGTACCTTGTTCTGGGTCAAGGCCGATGAGGGAGGGTTTGCGTCCGAAGCGGATGCTGAAGGACCTGCCCACCGAAGGGGTGGTCTTGGGGTAGGACACTTCCATGAGGTTGACGTGACAGTTGGTGGGGCAGAAGTCCAGGCCACACAGCGGGTGGGGCTCCAGGGGTGCCTGCTTGAAGGGGGGGCTGACCCTGCTCTTCAGTTGGACTGCAAACTGAGAGGTGGGGAAAGGGAGCGTGAGGTGGCATCAGTGGGTCCTTGAATACCTCTGGAGCCACTTTATCCTGGCCTCTAGACCCGACATTCCCGCTCAGAGAAAACAGGAGCGCAGTGAACGAAGTAGGTCCCCCGAGTGTCTCTCACAGGGATAGCCTCGCAGGACCTGTGACACCAAACACTGACGGGTACTCTTCTCTAGTTTAGCTGCTGTAATGTCTTAGGAACCATGTCTCCCGACCCTCAGTTATGAGGTTCAAGCACAGTCACCTCCTCATGCTACAATGCTGGGGCCAGGGTAAGGCAAGGGACACACGTAGAGCCAGGAGCACCCTGGGAGGCCGCTTGGTCAGGGGATGCTGCAGTAGAGCCACAGGCCATCTGATCACCAGCAGTGAAGGCCCAGCCTCAAGTGAAGCCGAAATGGGCAAATAGATTCCCACAGGAACTGCTTAGGCACCCGGATACGACCGTGCCTGAAGGGTCATCTACAGTCTGTCCATGACTGAGCCCAAGAAGCTTAGTCTCACTCGGGTGAACATGGCGGAAAAGCTGAAAGCAGAGTGTGGGCAGCAAGTACCTCCTGGTAGCAGTTGATCCTCTGGCTGATGCTGCCCAGCTTGGTGTCGCAGATGTTGTGGAACTCGTAGTGGGACATGGTGATAATGGCACTACTCATGGCCATGAGCCGCCCACAGTTCTGCACGAAGACACTGTCATCAGCAGCAAAGGCCTCAAGGATCTGTGGGAGGGAGGACAGCTTCTGAGCATGCCCGTGTATCATGGGGGCAGAGTATCCTTACCTGTGGGGACCCTTTCTGCACCATGACACCCTAAGAGGTTGGGGCTGTGACACACCCATTTTGGAGAAAGGAAAAGTGAAGCTAAAAGGATAGTAATCATCTTCCCCAGTTCCGCAGCTGGTGAGCACTGGGGAAGGGACTAGATGCCAGGGCTGCAGGGCAAAGGGATCAGCTAATATGACCTTGGGCCAGAACACAGCCAGTCAGGGCCTGAGGGGGCATGGAGCAGGGTGGAGTGGGATGGCTGGGGTGGGACTCGGGAATGGGGTGAGACCTTGGCAGCCAGGCGGAAGCAGCCACGGGGCTCCACGATCTTCTCCAGCACGTGGCATTTGGCTCCAGCTGTGCTCACATACTCGTAGACCACACCGTGCTCCAAGTGCACATTGTCCACCGTTAGGCTGACCACGGCGCTGTCCTCATGCAGGCTCAGCTGGGGCCCCAGGGACAGCAGGGGCAGGGCTGGAAGCCAGAGGGGCAAACTACATTGAGACTAGCACTGCGCCCTAGGAGCAAAACTGCCACCTTGAGCAGGCTGTGGTGGGGACACACACCA
>LOJH01020728.1:0-20621 GCA_001685095.1 Ellobius talpinus
GATGGAAGGGGGAGATGGAAGGGGGAGATGGAAGCGGGAGATGGAAGCGGGAGATGGAAGCGGGAGATGGAAGGGGGAGAGATGGAAGAGGGGGGAGATGGAAGGGGTGGGGAGATGGAAAAAGACAAACCTTTCATTCTCATATTTCAAGTAGATAACTTGATAAGAAGTCAGTGCTCAGCACTGCTGACTATAGATTGGCAGCTCCTGGTGTTCTTTTCAGCTTCCTGGACCCTTGCAGATGCCTGTCTGAGAGTCTAGACGATCAACTCTGGGAGTGAGCCCAGGACAGGGCACGGCATCCAGTGAGAGGAGTGGCTACAGCTTATGCTCATATTCGGGTGAAAACTCTCTTTTCAATTAGAAAGGGAAGCCCCCACATCAGTGGTTAGAGTTTTTCTGGAGCTCATGTAAGTAGGTTTGCCACAGGAAAGCCCATCAGTATAAATGTATAAGTACTGGCGGGAGGAGGAGTTCCAGAGATCTTTCTGGCTGCTGGGAGGGAGACGTCCATGGTGGTAAAGAAACAATAACAATGCGATTAGTTAATATAATTTTTATGAACCTAATCCACTTTATTTAACTGGCTTCCATGGAAAGCCCTTAGGGTCCTTCTCCAGGCTCTCTACTGGGGACACGAATGTCTGTCCAGGCCACAATCAAACCTCATGTTAGGCAAATAACTTTGTGTTGACTACACCATTTTCTTTCTCTTGAAAATATTTTTTCAAAAGTAGGATATTGTAGATATGCAAAGAACCATACACATTTAATGTATTCTTAATGTGTGTGCCTATAAGAACACCCCCGAGGCCATCGCTACCCACAATGCAGTACATTTAACTGTCTATCACCTCTGCAAGTCCCCTGCGTTTTGGTGATAGGAACAAATGGAAGAGCTGCCCCTGCCCCTTTTCTTGAGATGGGGCCTCACTACATAACTCTGACTGTCCCGGAACTTACTAAGTAGGCCAAGTTGGCCTTCAACTCAGAGATCTGCCTGCCTCTGCCTCCTGAGTGCCAGGATTAAAGGCATACGCCACTACACCAGGCTCTGTTTTTAACTGTACATCACAGCACTGATAATTCTCTGTACCGTGTTGCACAACAGACAGACTTCTTTGTCATGTGTGGCTGAACTGTGAGACTTTGGGCCAAGGTCTCCCTTCTCCTCACTCCTCCTAGCCCCTGGTAACCACCATTCTGCTTTCTGTTACTAAGCCTTTGACAATTTTAGATTCCTCATGTAAGTGGACACTTCGCTTTCTTTGAAAGACATTCATAAAGTTGCTCTCCAAGTCAGTACTGTAAGACTACATTTGAATTCCAGATAGATAAAGAATACTTGTGAAGTATGTATACAGCATGTCCCATATGGTTCATGGGAAATACATAAACTCAAACAAAAATGGTAGTTTATTTATTTGATGTTCAAGTGCATCCCAATTGGGCATCCTGTTGTTTTCTGTCCCCAAAACCTTCCCATTCTGTTTCCAGAGCAGTCAGCACAGCAGCCACAGCACAAACACATTCAGATGGCTCATTCCTGAGCTCTGCAAGGCAGGCTCCTGTGTAGTTGGATAGAATTTGGGTTTTACAGTTCAGTATTTCCCTCCCATGCCTCTGAGCATGTGGGCCTGGCTGAGTGTTGAAGATTTTGAGGCTCCACACACAATACGTGCTAAGAGCTTGTACCCACTGTCACTGTCCTCCTCTATCCATGTACGGAAGGCAGTGGCCAAGCATAACCTCAGAGACTCAGAGCTGGAAAGGTTCAAGCCAGCTCCTGGGTTCGTGCTTTCTGACCAGGCTGGGAATATACTGGTTTGCTTTGCTGCCATTTTGACACGTGCAAATTCTACCGAGAAGGCACTCCACCTGCCCCAGCTTCCCAGAGCAGGGAGAGCAGCTACTCTTTCGTCGGCCCAGCTGGACATCTAGGGAAACCCTTTGGCCATTGGTATCTGTGCCCAGCTTGGATGGAAGGGGGGCTGTTTCTTTCAGGGCTTTCGTCGTGGCTGTAAGACATGTCACAGACCAACAGCTATGCAGTCCTTCTTCTACATTTCCTTTGCCCATCCATGGTCAGCAGAAGTCCTGCCTGGGGGGAATCTGTGGCTAAATTCCTTGTACTAACTTATATACATGCCTCTCCTGAAAGGTGTGTTTCTGTTTGTGTATTTGAAAGATGTCTAGGTAGAAGGTGATTGAACCCTGATTTAAATTAAAGAGGGGTTTTGAGAGTCTTGGGTTCCCATTTCAGTAGTAAAAAGATGCCCACCACCAGAGCTCGCGTTGCCGGTGCTCTCGGCTTCCACCTTCTGTTGGCTTGTTCGCTCTATTCTCCGAGGGGCTTTCTTTCTAGAGGGGAACAGGCAGTTTCCGACTTTCCTGCCTACAGCCTCCCCATTAGTAGGGAAGGAGGCTTCCTTCTGCCAGTCTATCCCTGAGCTCCTCGGTGCGGTCAGAAAGACGTGCTGATCATCCTTGTGGGTGTTCCTGGACCAGTCACTGTAGACAAAGGGCTGAGTCACTGGATGTTAGAAGAGGGTCTTTCTAGAGAGTTGGAATGGGGTTCTGCTACCAGAGAAGGAAAGGCAGGTTGATGTACTTGTCTTTGGGACATACAGAACAAAGAGATGCGAGGCTGGGCTGAGCTGGCCTCTGCAGTCCATGGAAATAGGACTGTAGAGTTCTAACTCTGGTTCTGCCTGGCCACAGAACCTTTTTAAACAATTGTGCTGTATAGGGACTGGAGGTGGCCTCCGAAGGAAAAGCGCGCACCTATGTGACTTAGAGGGTAGCTGGTGCTTCTTGCGTTTTGTGGATAATGCAGACATTCTAACACACATTTGCTTGATGCCTGGTAAAGTGTTAAGCCCTTCAGAAGTTTCTAGAATAACAGAAAACAAGGTCCCAGGCTTGGAGAAATTTGTAATCTCCTTAGGTTGACAAGATGTCCACATGTGAAACGCTTAGAGAAGCGCTCCTTTGAGGATGTGACAAAGGTGCCTGTAGACCAGGCTCAGAGCTGTGTCACAGAAGGCCAGAGAGATGGGGCCTTGGGCTGAAAAGCACAGGAAAGCTGCCTGGAGGGTTTCTATCTGGGGTGTGGAAAACAAAGCCTACTGTGCGGGCGGGAAGCTGAACTCACAAATAATAATGCTTTTAAAATTTTTATTGTGCCTTAGGAAAGAGAAATGAAAATGAGCTTTGTGAAGGATGTGCTGAGGGTGGATACCGCCTCAGGGTGAAGATTGGGGCTTCTTTTCCCCAGGAATATGAATGTGCTTCGTTCCTGGGCTGGAACTTGGGCCTGGCAAAGGACAGCAGGCCTCTGTGGTCTCTGTTTTGCTAACACTCGTGGAATTTCTCAGCTGTGGATCCTGTAAATACCTTGGCAGAATAAAAGCCCTTGTAGTTTTGGCCACACACATGCTAGGACTTGTTTACGAATGAAGGAATGGGAAATGTTAAGAGGGAGACTTCTAGAAACAACGGCAGTTAGCAAGTCAGGCAGGCGTTTTCACAAGATTCGCAAAGGCACAGGAAAGGTCAGCTGTGCCAGACAGCAAAGTCTTTAAAGTTTAGTGAGTTCTACCTGTGAGGCATGGGCCTCCACACCAAACCTGTTTCTGGGCCTATAGAAGGGAAATAAGAATATCGGTTGCTTCACAGTCCTCCTCTCCCGGAGGTTATAGGAAGTAAGGAGGACTCCTGTGGAGGAGTGGGCATGTGATGGATATTTGGAGCCGGAACCTCTGCACTGCAGTGCCTGCTGGGTGGCTGAGCCTAGGCTATGTGGGCGCCTTGCACACGTAATTGCATGGGACATCTACTAAAGAATGTAAAGAAGTTGTGGACTTCGTTCTAGAAAGCAGAAGATGAGGTTTCAGAGGTCAGGAGGTCTCCTGAAGCTGATTTGGATTTTGGTGTTCCTGACTGCAGAAACCCCTCAAGGCAGATTAAAGCAGGCAGGAATGGTTTCTCATTCCAGGCCAGAGCTTTGCACCATAGACTCACTACCCAACTACCTAGAAAGGACCCAGGAGGACAGGGCCAGAGGGACCCCAGAAATGGTCTCTGAAGACAAAAGACCAGATTTCAACTCAGCTCCTGTCTACAGTTTGGCTCATGTTCCCGGAAGGTTTCTGAGAACTGCCAAGCAAGTGTGAACCCCCTCTTCCCTGAACCAGGACCTCTCCTCGTATAGAGGCCTTTGGCTTCTGTGACCCAGCTCCAGTCCTGGGGAATGGGGTGGAGTGGGGATGAGGGCAGTTGGCTTAACTTCCTCCAGTGAGGGCAGCAGCTGGTCTCCACCATGGCTCCTAGTTAAGGAAAACATAGCAAGATGGAGAAGACACAAAGTAAAGCAGAACCACTGATATGTGGGCAGGTGTGAGAAGAAGAAATCATTTCAAGTGTGCAAAGTGAGCTGAGCCATGATTAGCTTCATACCATGGGAACAGCGGCTTGTGCCTCAAGGCTGTGGTAAGAGGGAGGTTATGCCATCAAGACTGCCAAGGGAAGGGACAGCCATACACAAACGGCAGATATTCCATGCACATGCTTGTCTCTTTCATTTTAAGGTGGGGAGACACTCAAGTAGACCCTTCCCTAGCCAGCCCTGCTCTGGTACCCGAGGCATGGTGGCTTCCCTGGTGGTTTCATCTGTTGGTGTATGCCATGTTGACTCTTTTGTGATCACATTTTAATTTCTTCATAGCTAGCTGTTTCTCTCTGGTGGAGCTTCCCGGCTTTTACTTGAAGTCCCAGCCCATTTCTTGATTTGGTTGTAATCACTTGGACTCAATTTGAAGGCTTTATTTATTTATTTATTTTTAAATTACTATTATCGCCTCTTAAGAGGAAGAAAGCAGTTTGCCAGCTTCATTTCCAGCTCTCAGAATGTAGACCAGTTTGTTGGAGAATGTTCTCTGCTCTTGGAGATGAAGCTGACTCCAGTTCCTAGCCCGCTGTCTTCACACCCATCATGACTAATACTGTGAGATGGATTTTTTTTTTAAATTCTTCCTTGAAGTGGGTTTCAAATCCCCAAAGAATTTCTGGGAGGGAGAAGAAAAATCCTTTAATTGAAAGCAAGAGAAAACAAAACAAAACAAAAAGCATAAGAGAGCTGACAAAAATATCATGTTTCATGAAATCAAGTTCTAACCCTGCAGATGGTTGGGGAGGCACAAGAGTGACCCAAAGACAGAAAAACCGGCTTCCTTCCTGTGCTTTGTAAAGTGTGGATTTTCTTTTGAACGCTGTACGTAACTAACCAACACCCCTCCCAGCCTCTGAACCCCAACTGCGCAGGTGGCAGGAGGCTGGCTATTTGGCTCACTTGTTCCCTGCCTGGGTCTAGTGGCTTAGCTGTGTGTCCTCAGCAATGGATTTAATCCCTTAGAACCACAGTTTCCTCCTTTATTAAGTACCAGGAAGCTCATCTTCGTACATGTGTGAGGGTTGTTTAAGACAATAAGAGGGAATTTCTTGGTGTGGTGTTGGCCTTTTGAAAGGAAACAGTACTAATTGCCCATCCATTTATACTTTATTTTTGTGTCACATGAGGTGTGTGGATCTACTCTCTTTTTTCTATATGTGGGCGTCCAGTCTCCCTAGCATCTCTCTGGAGCATGCTTCTGGCATGTTCTGGCTAGTTTTATGTCAACTTGACACACTCTAGAGTCATCTGAAAGGAGGGATCTCAACTGAGAAAATGCCTCTGTGAGATCTGGTTGTAGGGCATTTTCTTAATTAGGGCTTGTTGTGGGGTGTGGTGGGGGATGTGGTGGAGGGATGGCAAGCCATTGTCAGTAGTGGATCCCTGGACTGGTGTCCTGGGTTGTATAAGAAAGCAGGCTGAGAAAGCCAGTGAGTGGCACCCCTCCATGGCCTCTGCATCAGCTCCTGCCTCTGGGTGCCTCCTGCTTGAGTTCCTGTCCTGTCAGCAATAGACTACAATGTGGAAATGTAAGTCAAATAAACCATTTCCTCTCCAACTTGCTTTTGATCATGATGCTTCATCACAGCAATAGTAAATAAATAGGACACAGTTTTTGTTTTTGTCAAAAATCACATTGGGACAGTAGGGTAAATACAATTAAAGACATGACATACTTGAAAAACTGTCTACATGTTCATTATTATGTGCAAGGAATAGCTGTCAATTAAAAAGAAAGGAAGGGTGCTATTTCTTTCTTTCTTTCTTTCTTTTTTTGCAAGGAGGGGGGACAGGGTTTCTCTGTGTAACAGCCCTAGCTGTCCTGGAACTAGCTTTTGTAGACCAGGCTGGCCTCGAATTCACAGAGATCCACCTGCTTCTGCCTCCCAAGTGCTGGTATTAAAAGTGTGCACCACCACCACCTGATGAAAAGGTGCTATTTTTGTTTGTTTGTTTGTTTGTTTGTTTGGCTTGTTCTCCACCATTACATGCAACCCTGCCACAGCTTCATGTCAGCCGGGTGCAGATAGCTCTGGAGCTCCCTGGGCATGAGGGCCCAAAGGGAGCCCTTCTATTGTTCGTGCGCTCTGAAAGTTACCAAGAATAACAGTTACTAAGATAGATTTTTAAAAACAGAGAAAGTACCAGTGACTCTGAACTTTCCTGTCAAACAAATTGAGCAGAATACATAAAAATCAAACAAAGTTTTAAAATTCTATAATTTTAAAATCGACTTTATGTTGTTAGAAACTAATGCCTTCAAAGATTTCCTGTCCTGTCTCTCTCTCCTGTTTTCTTTCTTTCTTTCCCACTGTTTGTCTTTGTTTACCTCCCGCCATGAGTGTGACCCTTTCCCATGGCAGAAGTGTGCTGTGGCTTTAAGACTTTCATAATGAATTCCAAGGTAGCAGTGGCATAGTTTATTCTGGAATCTTCCTCGCTGGAGAACAAGGGAGACCTGTGTATCTCTAATCCATCTTTCCTACTTTCCTTTTCATACATACTAGAGTGACTTCAAACACATAGCCTGAGTCTTTCTTTCCAGCCAACACCCTTGGCTGACATTGCTGTCTGTTTATCTCGCCTTATCTGCCCATTTCTAACCCTCTTAGGATGGGGGCAGGCATAACTCATTGGGATGGACTTGTGAAGAGGACCTTGCCCCTCTTCCTCCTTCCCTGCTTGTTCCCTTTTAGTTGGCTTTGTTCCCCTTCCTTGCCGCAACAATTTCTCCGGGAATTCTTTATTTTAAAACTTCAGAAATTCCTTATGCATTGACTACATTTTTACCTTAGACAAACTTCATGTCATTTCTACAGTTTCACTGACGGGGAGGATAAGTAGTAGCCACCCCCACCCCCATTCCAATTACAAAGGGCTTCACTTTAGCAACAGTAGCCGGGATACTGGCAGTGAGTCTGTGGGGTCACATGAGTGATATTTCACTATTAGATTCTGTGTAATTGGGGACACATGTGAGTTTCTTTATACACCTTTCATCCGTCTGTCTGCTCCCAAACTCTTCCTTCCCCATTTCAGACACCACCCGTTCAGTAAACTCTGATGCAGCCATTGTTCCTCCATCCTTCTGGCAGATGGAGCCAAGTTTCTTGATCTGCATCCTTTTCCGGCCTTCTGGGGCAGGAGGGGACAGAGGGGGTGCTTTCTAATCACTTGGACAACATCCCTTCTCTTTGGCTTTGCTTCTCTCACAAAGACTCCAGGCTAGTTAAGTCACACCTGGCCCCCAAATAATTGCATCCTCCCCATTAAAGTTTATTAGCCGCCTTAGTAAGAAAGGAACAAAGATGAAGAGCTTGGAGACAGACCACAGACTTAGCAATCAGAGAAACTCACCTGGATACAGTATTGAGAGGAGCAGAAAACATCAACCCCAGGAGACTCCCATGGGGTTGCTGCCTGCACACCCTTGTACATGGGATACAGCCCACTCACTCTGGAGTAGCAAAGTGGCTTTGTTTAGTATTTAAGAGATTGATTAATAATGTCCTGTCCTTGTTTGATTATCTTTGATGGACTTTTTTTTAAATCCTTTCTTTCAAATTGCTTCAGCATGCCGTTTTGCATTCATCTCTGCCAAGCTTGCAGGCCCACCAAGAGTTAAATCTAGTTAGCTATGCCGGTGCTTAAGGGCTTCCCTCTCCCTCCTCCCCTCGCTGAAAGAAACTTAGTTTCCATCTTGAAAGGTAAGTCTCTGTAGGCAGGCCCTACTGAGAACTCTTAACAGCACACAGTTGGAATACTGAGTCTCAGGAAATGGGCCTATTTTTTCCCTAAGTCTATAGGGAGACTGACAGGCAGCGCTTGTCCATTTGCCTGGTCATTCCTTCTCTTTCCAAGTGCTGCTTCTAGAACTCCCTGGAGCTCAGGCCTGGCCTCACAGAAAGGGAACAACCGTTCATGTCCAGACACATCACAGACTTCTGGCAAAACAGGCTGTGCTCACGAGAATTTACACTTTTCCTGGCAGCTGGCCGGCAGTGTGAGGATTTGGCTTGGTTCGCTTTCAGTTAGAAAAAGCCCCTTGGAGGGGGGTGCGGAGAGGAAGGGGGGGTCAGCAAGATCCCCGTGAAGGGTCAGAATTGCTAAAATAAATATCAGCTCGTCTAGGGAGAGCAATTCCTGTAATTATATATGCCCAGTGACTTATAATCAGCATTCTTAGAAGAGCCGGTAACTTTCACATTGTCTCCTCTTGTGTCGATATGGGTGGCACTGATGGCGGGGGCAGAATAGCACCTTGCTTTTAAGAAGTGGCAGTTCTGGTCAGACAGTGCTGTTAATGTGAACGTCACTCTAGCTGCGGTTACCTTTGAATTAACGCCAGTGGGACGCTTGCTGGGATTTCTGGTCATGGGGAAGGGCTTCTTGAGGGGCCTCAGGACTGGTGGATGTTTTTAACTGGGGGACCCTGCGCATCACTACATTTAGAGCAGCTATCATAGGGACTCAGCGAAGGAAGCTCAGACTTCGGTCGCAGTGCCAAAGGCTGAGCAAGGGCCGTCTCTGGGCCCCAACCTGCTGTCTCCCATTCTTCATCTTTCCTGGAGAGCCGGAGCAAAAGCAGCCGCCTGCCAGTCTTCAGGCTGTGTGTCATTTCCTCCCGCTCCAAGCCTCACTCTTTCCACTGCTGAGGCTTTTCAAATTAATGTTTTCAGTTCATTAAGGGCCTTTTGGCCAATATTTCGTTCTGGTAAGGGCAGAGTTTCATCTGGAAATGGTCAGGCTCGTGTTGGCATTGAATGGTGTGAGAGAGATTTAAAAAAAGAAAGAAAGAAAAGGAAGGAAAAAAAAGATCAAAACCCCCAAACCTCAAACTCAAATCCCTTCCCTGTGAGTGGACAGCAGCAGTACGCCTTGGAGGATGGGCAGTTGCTTTGAAAGAAAACAGAAGTCAATGTATGAAAATGATTTGCAAAACTAGCAAGGGCATAGGGGAACTGGGCTTTCCTTTCCCACCTCTAAAAACTAAATTAATCGAAAAGTAAATAATCAATAATATGTTTCTCTGAAACCAAGTAATTCACTACTTTGTCTATTGGTCTTGTTTTTCCTCGTAGCCTCTGTAACCAGTCTCTCTGGGTTACTTCTGCGCCTGGGGAATCAACCCATTTCTAAATGAAAATGTGGCCTTCTCTTCTCTACCTGGTTAGAATGAGAAACTTGGAGAATTTCAGGCAAACGGGTGGCTTCCCTTGAACAGACAAATGGATGGAAGCAATAGGACCTGAACTGCCTGAGAACTTGGGGACTTGGGCCCATTTCACAAATCTTCAGGCTGGAGATAGAAGGCCAGGCATGGGCTTCTGACGCTATCCCTGCCCCAGCCCTGGAAAAGGAACCAGAAGATTGCAGGGCAGGAAGGAGTCTGAAAATTCAGCCCCATTTATTTTATGCTATGGAGTTTGGCATAGGGTTTCCGCAGGACCTCAAGCTTGGTGAGGCCTGGGCCACCCTTTGTGTCCTTCATGGCACTTGTACAAAGTCAGTCCAGGTATCTGTTGGATGAAAAAGAATGAACCGCAATAGCATCAAAGCAGTTGGAGGACCATGGGTAGAATCTTTTCTTCCCCCCCCACGCATCCTGAGCCAGAGAAGTTTCATGACCGCCCCCACCAATCAACACCCAGGCTAGCCATAGCCAGAATGGTGGCCTCTTTTCCATCCATGGGATCCAACTAAAATCTCAAATGCCTACTCCTTGGGCAGGGGGCTTTCAGGTAGCAATGCACATACCCCAGTAAGGGACACGAGCATCTGGGCATTGAGTTATGAGCTCCACAGACTTTGCTTCCCGCTGTGTGCCAGGTGTATTGCACAGGGCCTGTTATCCATACTTGGTTATCCTAGTGATTGAACATAAACACGGCTTCAGCCCTAGTGTTTCTATCTTAATCAAAGCAAAACTAAGGTCCCATACCACAGCTATCCTCCAGAAGGCTATGAAGGTCACGGGGGCTTCACTGGAGACGCTGACAAAGCCCCACTGGGGGCTCAGTCACCGCAGCAGCAGGTGTGGGGAGAATGTGTCTACTATTAGAGGCTGCATAAGGAAATAAGCAGTTCTTCCTTGCAAGTGAGTTTGAACCTGGGTGCCTATTGAGCCCACCCCTGTAATTTTCTCATTCTTGCCCTTTGCAAATAGCACATTACTAAGCCCGAACCCACAGGCTGGTGCAAAGGAGCCCTGGACACCTCAAGTAGCCTATTTGGTGCTGAAGTTGGCTTCATACCCTCCTGGCTTTGTCACCTCGTGCATGATCTTTGTCTCATTTAAACCGTCAGTTTCTTTAGTCCTGAGCTGAGACATGAGACCGTGTGGATTTGCCGTGTACTGGCTGCCAGCCACTGGTCAAGCTGCTCTAAGCCTCAGTGTCTTTAGCTGTGAAATAGATTGCTGATAGACAATACGTCTCAGGGTTCTAGAGTACCTGGACTGACTTGTGGAAGATGCTTAGTGGAGCAAACATGCCACATATATGTTCTCAAATCACAGAGACACATGAGCCATGCAGAATGGTGCACTGCACAGCAGAGCTCTGTGTAAGGGAAGGCTACTGGAATCTTAATTGTTTTCTCTGTGTATCCAGGTGCCTACAAGCAGTCACTCTTAGCTTTCGTAGACTCAGTTCATGAAGGTGGAGGCCATGACCATCGCTCCTCCCAGGGTTCTTCTCTTTACCCTTCTTCTTTTCACTTACACCCAGCCCCTCTTCCTGGGGTTCCCTTTGCAGCATATGGTATTGCCAGCTCAACAGTGATTCAGACCAGTGGAAGAGGAGGAAGTAAAATCCCACATGCCTTCACAATCCATCAGCTCCCAAATGTTGCCATTGCTCACCATCAAGGTGGCCTGTGTGGAGGCTGGAGAGAGGGCCTCGTACCGCTGCTGCTTGGCTTCAGTATGGAGCTTCTGGCCTGGGCTTCGGGCAGCAGCTTCTCACTGGTCATGCTCTCCATTCTGCCCGCGAATCCTCATCCTGTGTTGGCTCGGTCCCCTCTCCTGCCTCTAACTTTGACTTTTGTCTCACATCCCTTTAGCTAGACAGAGTTTCTGTATTGACTTTGTAAACTTCCAGTGGGTGGGTACCTTTCCCTGGCCCTCTCCTGCAGACTGTGTGAGGCCCTTCTAGGGGCATCTTACTACACGGGCTCAGGCATCTTTCTGCCACAGACCTTAACAATAGGTCATAGTAAGAAGTTTCATGACTAGCCTTTGAATTAAAGCATCTTCCTCTCCACATGAAATCTAAAATAAAACAATTTCTGGAAACAGCAAGATGGTTCAGTGGGTAAAGACACTTGCCCCCAAGTCTTAGAATCTGAGTTTAATTCTTGGGACCCAAGTCGTTTGTTGTTTCCCGATATTCACATGCATATCACGGCACCTGTGCACCCTCAAAATAAAGGAAACAAAAGTAATGTCCAATTATGTATTCAATAGTAATAATAGCTATCGCTACTGGGTGTTTGTTATGTCCCAGGGTCTGCTGCTTTAGGTGTATTGAAATTCATTCAGTTTTTCACAATAATTACACAATATTCAATCTCCATTGTCTGGATAAGGGAATCAAGGCTTTGGTAGCCCACTAACGTTCCAAGGTAACAGAGCTGGTTAAACAGCAGAACAGGGCTTCAGCCATTGGCATAGCAGCTCTAGAACCCACGTTTTCAGCTATATGATATGAAGAAATTCAACAAAACTCAGATCTGCCTCCATTTTGCATTTTTTTAAGAGAAATGGCCCAAGTAAAAAATGATTTGGTTCTCTGTCTCTCCCCCCTCCCCATTACCTCTGTTTTGCTGAGATTTTGTATGCATGCTTTTGGCCAACTAGCCAGTCTGCTTGCTCACTCACCACACAGTGGGCTAATTGTCTCTGAGTGTCTGCCTTCCAATCTGGACGCCATCCCTGAGGGCCAGCGCATCCAGGTGACCCGTGGAAAGAGGCTGGCCGGAGCTTGCAGAGCCAGTGTGTGCTTCCAGCCTGTGCTCGGGTAGTCTTTGCCTAAGGTCATGCTCGCCCTGGTGTTCCGCTTCTTCTCTGCCTGGCCAGACTTAGCTCACATTGTCAGTTGCTCTACCAAATAGGCTGTGTGAAGACGGCTTCGTCCCTGGCCCTGCCTTCCTACCCTAAGCTCCCCAAATGGACTCCCAGGTAGTCTCCTTTTTCCATAGCTCCCAGCAGTGATGAAATTAGGTTCATTCCTCATTCACAAACTTGGCATCATACAAAACAAATAAACAAAAGGCCCCACCAACACATCGAATCCACTTTCTTCTTGCTTAGACGAGATCCTTCTGGAATGATCCTGTCCTTGCAGTTTCTTCTACCTTCTTGGAACACAGAAAAGCATGGCTGGTCTGTGCTGAGGCTGAGGGGGAGGTCTTACTGCTCTTCTCCTTGACACTGAGATGTGCTGGAGAGGCCCTTTCTCCACTCATAAAGTTTGCATTGACTTGTGACCATCTCATCCACTTGCGCTTTTCTGATGCCCGGTTCCCTTTTACCAGGTTCCATGCCCTAAAGACAGCAGCAATCTCTCTCTCTCTTTCAGAGTGGTATGTGTGTGTGTGTGTGTGTGTGTGTGTGTGTGTGTGTGTGTGTGTGAGATCTGGTTTCTAGTTTGCACTTTGCAGTTTCTTCTTTCTACAAATAAGGATTGAACATACCGTGGGCCACAAAGCCGCCATCTGGTCTGTTGTGAGAGAACTCATAAAGATAAGGGAGCCAGGCAGTTGCCACACCAAGAACGATGTAGAGGAATGACCATAGTAACCACCCCAGGGAGTCACAGGGAGGAAAGCAGACTCTTGGCTGCAGCAGGTACGGTGGTCCAGATGAAGACTCAGAGTTTTTCACACGTTGTGTAGATCAAGTCTCCTCTTGATTATTCCACATGTAATCCTACGGGAGTTAGGGACAACGTTTTCTTGAGTTTCTCCACCCCTCAGGATCCGAACAACTAAACCAGGAAATTCAAATGTCTTACTTTGATAGTGGACTGTGAGCAGAACTAAGCTATGTTTAGGCCTGGAGGAGAATACTGGGCTTTGGCTTATAGACTGATGCTGTTTGCACAAATCATTCTGTGCGATACACAAACAAATGAACAAAAAACTGTTTTCTTCTGTAGTGCTTGGGATTAAGCTCAGGGCTTGTGCAGGCTGGGAAATGGCTGCTCCACTGAGCTACATCTCCATCCCTAAATAGTGAAATCTTACAACCAAAAGGCCATTGGAGATGTACTTAGACCAAATGATGATTTGTTTTTCTACATAAAGCTAAAATTTAACAATGTCTCTTGTTTTTATTTGCTAAATCTGGCGATCCAAAAGGTATGCACTTGGGCAGTGTATGCCTTGGTGTTTATGATTTCAGTATGCACTTGGCAGGGGAAGGCAGGCAGGGTCCAGAGGAAAAGCTTCTTGGGCAACTGACAAGCATGTGTTACAGGAAAAGTCATAGGGGAACTGATGATGTGGATTTACCCATAAAGTAATTCTTATCATCTGAGAGATGGTTGGTCTTCAGCAGGCTTGTACCATGGCCTTGGCAAGAGACACGGAGAAAGGAATTCTGAAGGGTGCCAAAATGGAGTTTCCTTTATCATGGCCCGTCACCGAGATCTGGGGCAGGCCACTTAAGTCTGCATTGTTTCAAGATCCACATCGGTCAAATGGGGCTTAACATAATGATTTTATTTACATCATAGGCTTGTTTCCAACCATAAGTTATCACAGAGCTGAAGCTCTTCAAAATAGGCAAACTTGCTACACCACCAAGGGGAGCTGACCATATGCCTTGCCAAGATACACTAGAGCTGACCACAGGATTTGGGGGATCGAGGTCTTGGCTCGTGCCTTGGACCCAGGCTTTGGGCATTCTTTGTGGAAGGTATGCTCATGTCTACCCAGACTCCTTTCCTTCTGTGGCAATAGCAACCCCTTTGATAAGGATGCAGATTTTTTTCTTTCTTTCTCTCTCTGAATGCTATTTTTGAGGCAGTTACTGTTCTCAGACCCTCAGTGGGATTCTAATGTGTGACCAAAAAGAATTTGGGACATTTATGTTCAAGCTGGCTCAACTGAGCAGAGAACTATCTGGGTAGAAATGAGGGTCGAAAATGATTGAACATGGCTTTCTCCACAATGTCTCCAGCATGTCTATCAGGTGCAGAAACAGAATGTGTCACGTCCGTAGCAAGACATATAATTCACATTGCACTTGAGAGTTTGCAACGTGCCTTCCCACACACATTATCTTATCCTTGTATATATTATATCTCCCTCTGGGCAAAAACAGACGTTTTCTTCCTCTGTACACATCTGCAGAGGATCGCATGTGGCAGAGTGGGCTGTGGAATAGCCAGCTCTACCTCACAGTCTCCCTCCTGTGTGCAGTTGGCCTCGCCATTCAAACAACTGTCTGTTCTTACTCTGCTGTGATAAAAGCCCGCTTATCATTGTATGATCTGCTTTTAAAAGACACTCATCTTACTTTAATATTTCACTAATTCTTTGAGAAGTTGTTTGTTTTGTTATGTGAGGCAAGGTTTCTCTGTGTCACAGCCCTGGCTGTTGTAGATCTTCCTCTCCCTTTGTAGACCAGGCTAGCCTCGAACTGGAAGATCCGCCTGCCTCTACCTCCTGAGTGTGTGTGTGTGTGTGTGTGTGTGTGTGTGTGTGTGGATTAAAGGCATGCACTACCACTGCCTGGCTTGAGAATTTCATTCATTGTAGTCCAATCATATTCTTCCTTCTCCCCCAGCCATCACAGACAGTGTGGACTTATTGTATCAGTGGTCCCTGGGCCTTTAACCCCAGCAGAGTGAGGATTTGTGTGTTCTTTACTCGTCGTCAGATCAAGAATATTGTACACAGCAGGTGCTCAATAAATAGCCACTGAACGAATATGTGAATTATTCTTTGTAGCTAAGCCAATTTTCTCACAATACTTTTAGCAGTTATAAAGAGGATGCCTCTTGCCCCACATGCCTGGCATCGTGTAGAAGGAAGGCCTTGAACATTAGCCTTGAGCCATGGTTTCTACAACCAGCCTACTCGAGCCTAAATATCATTGCCAAATGTTAGCCATGGCCACTTTAATACTGAAGGCACAGTCTATCTTCAAACATCTCTTCCACATCATATTAATCTTTAAAATGTATGTGCATTCACCACAGGCTCAACGTCTCTAATTTGAAAATCTGAAATCCAAACTGCCTCAAAGTCTGCCATAATGCCAAGGATGGAAAATTCCATGCCTCACCTCCCGTGGCAGATCACTGTCAAGGTGTTGGCATGCTATAAAATATTGTATCAAACCTCCTCCAGGAGATGTACATCAAGGAAGGACCCCACCCTTAGACATGAATCGTGTTCCCCCACATTGCATTATGTATATGCAAATATACCCAAATCCAAAACCATCTGAGGCCCCAAACACTTCTGGTTGGAAGCATGGCAGATAAAAGATATCCAGTTAGCACATATGTGTGTATGTACGCACATTTTTTTTGCTGTAAAATAATTTTTATAATTTGCTGCTTTAATTATTATATCAATTATCGTTTTGCTTTTACATTCTCTGTTTTACAATTTGCAGCCAAAAATTTATTTTTTCATCTCAAACATTCTCCTGGCCTTTGACAAGTCCACCGCCCCTAGGCACTGTGCCTACAGCTCCTGATGCATAAAAAAGCGTTGCCTGTGGGTACTTCCAGGACCAGAGTGACCTACAGGGAACACGAGGGCGCATTAAACTGTAGCTCAGCATCCCTGAGAAGCTGTTCTCCCTCGCCTGTCTCTGTGTTCCAGGGCCTTCTCGGCTGCCCTGCCCCATCTGCCGGGCTTCGGGCGTGCGCTGAGAGAGGGTGCGCGCGCAGTTTTATGGGCTCTAGTTGTCTCCCAAGTGCAGGCGTCTAATTAGGCTTGACACTACCGAGGCGTTTCCCTGACATTTATGTCACTGTCTCTCAATCTTTAGCAGCCTTCGGTCTTGTGGGAAGCACAACAAACAACATAAAATTCCCCATTAGAGGGGGCCCTCGGAAACTGTGCTCCTGTTTATTAGGCGCGCTAAAAGGGGAGGCCGAAGGGTGGGGCCGGGCGTGTAGATTCCCGGCTTGGAGGAAGAAATAAAATGGCTCATTTAAATTCTTAAGAAGTGCATAGGAGACAGAAGACACCATGAGGACCTCAGAGAAGAAAGGCCTTCAGTTGAACAAACTAATCACATGGTAATCAAAGGGGAGTGATTCGCTGCCTACTGAGAAGTACTTTAGAAGTTCCAATCCGAGACTGGAGACCCTATCGAACGACAGCCTTCATAAATTATAGATTTTTTAAAAATTGCACCAAGGAACGTGCAATAACATGAGGAATAAATTTAAAGACAGATAGTGCTCCAAGAAGCTGAATGCAGCCAGGACAAGGAGGGGCTGACATGCAAGGAGACTGGTCAGGCAGGAAGCCCACTCCTGGTACAAGCCCCTCCTCTGACATTAAGCCCCGCCTCCTGACCAGGCAGTTTCCCCCTTGGCCTTTTTCCTACCTGGTTTTGGATGTTTGACCTTACAAAGATGTTAGTGAGAGGCAGCAGCCAGAACTCTGCTGTTGTGGAAAGGACCCAAGCTTTGCAGATTGTAGATTCTAGGCTTCCGCCTTGAGTGCAGGAAGGGTGGGGAACTGGGAGACGGTGGGTACAGGGTCTGTGCCCCACGGTCATAGGTTACAGGATTGATGGGAGGATGCCTGTCTAAAGTTCTTCTCCCTTCTCCACCCCAGCTTCCTGTACATAGCCTACTCAGCCATAACCAATGTGGAATTAGGGCTTTCTGGGAGCAGCAGCGCAAGCTCCGATGGGTGATGAAGTGATCAGATCCTGGGGGCAGGGTTGGGGTGGAGTGGGGCAGGAGACAGGTAGCATCTGCCTTCTGGCCTCCTGGGTCTGAGGTAGCAGCTCTATCCTCCTCCAGTGCCCGCGACAGCTGGACTGAACCTCTAGTACTCTGGAGAAGAGGGATGAGAACCAGCAAAGGCCTCTGAAGGAGCTACCCAGGGAGGCCTGTCTTTGCAAAGAAATTTGAGAGACTGGAAAAGTCAGGACAAGCCAGAAGGATTAGGACAGGCACTCTGTCTAGCTGTGTAACGGGGGACAACTCGCCTACCTCTCTGGTGGCAGTTAGACATGCTGACACATTCCTCTGACTTGGGATGAAGTGCTCAAATAAGATCAGCCCAAAGGAACGCTTTGGTACGTCAGCCCATGCTAGGCTGCATTGGTCAGTCCACCGATGACATCTGCGGAGACTGGAGCGGAGGAGGCAAGCTTGTCTGCTGTTCCTTTCCTGACCTCCCAGAGGAAACTAAGTATGGCTCTATGACACCCTCAACAAACAGAACCTTCCAGAAATCTGTGGAAGCCCTGCTCTTGGTTCCTGGGCCCATCTGATAAGTGAGGGGACTGGCAGAAGCTTAGTTCATGGGGCACCAGTCAGCCCCATGACACGGGCAGGTTGGACCAGCTCCTGTACGGATGCCCGCTGCCCTGTGAAACATGGATTCTGACTCTGGGTCCAGAATGGTGGTACCTAACCTGGCCTGCACTGGCCTTTTGCAGTTGCCACATGAAATATATGTCACATGATGTCAGGCTTTAGAAACATTGAGAAGAATTGAGCTGCCACTGCCACCCAGGGTGGTCGTTTGGAGGTCAGGGCCTCAAGGCTGGCTCCTGTCAGTTGGTCCAGCCACGGTCAGGAATCTAATCTATCCATTGGATCTTTAGCTCCACAGGAAAGGAAGGATCTGAAAGGTTCATGGGATGTGGTTAGCCATGAGCCCAGAAGAGGAAGCAGGTGGGGTGGGAACACAGCCATCTTGACAAGTGACACAGCGCTGGCCAGCTCTGCAAGTGGATCTGAAGTTTCTCACTTAGGTCCTGGAATTTGTGGTTCATGCACTTTGAATTTAGATGCAATCCTATTCTTAAAGGATCAGTGATTCTTGTGTGATAAAACCTCTGTTTTATGTTGCTTTTCTAGATGCTTTAAGGCTGGAAACTTAGGGTGAAATCCAGTGTAAATCTTTCCCAACTTTAACCAGGTTAATGGGCTCAACTAGTCTCTGTGAGGTGGGTTTAACCAGGTTAATGGACTCAACCAGTCTCTGTGAGGTGGGAATGCTGTGGTCTCCAGGCAGGGACAAGATTAAGAGGGCTCAAGTCCTGCTCTTGTCTGGACCTGGTTTCTGGACATGCTGTTCCTTGGGAAAATGACAGGTTGGGGTGAAGCTTTCCAATTCCTTTGTCCCTTTTCCTTCTCTTAATTCCCTTTGGCAAGGGAGGGATGATGGGTCAGAGGCAGAGATGTGGTAGCCCCATGGTGCCATGATCAGGGAGACATACTCAGCACCAGGCTGGGAAGAAGTTGGAAGAAGGTGAAGGACCCAGGCTTTCCCTTCTAAAATGCAGCCAGGAGCCAGAGTAAGGCAGACCTCATCTGTTCCCACTGGTGGGGAGCAAGCTGGGGGGCACAGGGAAGAGACCTTAGTTGTTGCTCCAGAAGCTTATGTAAAGACCAAAGGGCAGTGATGGGGGGAATTGGCATTTTACACCACTGTCTCTGGGCTGTGTCTGTCTGCCAGGGACTCTCAGTGCCATTGTTTTCTTCCTGGGGACGAGCTCCACCTGAAATCCTTTCCAGACATGGCTGAGGGGTCATGGATGGCTCTGTGACTTAAAAAGCAAAGTTGGGAAACTGCTGGTGTAGCCTAACAAAGGGGCTTTGTGCTCTCTCCTGACCCTGTCTGCCAGAGAGCCTTTTGTGCAGGCAGTTCCTGGCACTGGACTTCGAGAGGTCACAGGCGCTGTTTCTTTCTTAAGGGCAGAAATATTTTCAGATGGCGTTTGTTTCTTTGCGCTCCTTCCTTCTGGGGCCTGCCCCTCTGGGACGGCTCCGGAGGAGGGGGCGGGGTCTTCTTCCCTTGTTTGCAAGACTGGGTGGGTTACAATGCTCTGGAATGAGGGAGGCCTTCTGGGTGAGCGCACGCGCGCGCGCGCGCGCGCGCGCCACCAGCTGTCAGCTTGGGATGAGGTCAGACAGAGGCCATAGTGGTCCCAGGTGAGCAAGGATCATGCAGGTGACCAGACTGTGTTGGAGGCCCAAACAGTGTGCAGGGGCAAGCATTGTTGGCTTACCCTGTGGGAACGGAGCCCCCAAGTACTGATAAAGTAAGCTGTACTCTGGTCATCTGGCAAGGGCAGACTCTCAAACGTCCTATGCTGGCCTTGAACTCTCTATGGTAGGCCATCCGAGGATGACCTAACCAGCACCTTGGTGCACCTTGATGTGCACCACCCCGGAGCAGCGCTTCCAGGCGTACACCACCACACCCCGTCTAAGCGGTGCTGGCTGTGAATAAGTCTGAGTTTTATGTGTTACACAGTTAGAGAACAGCCTTTGGTAAACACCCAGTTGCTGCTGGCTTTGGAAATCAGCAGGAAGCCAGAGAGCTGATCTCCAAGTGAAAGGGACCCTTCTCACTCCTGACCATGGAAAAATCCCTGTGGCCAGTACTCACGCCTGTCTTTGCCAGGCTTTTCTGATGGCTTGAACCTGCAGAGTCTTTCCTTCCACTTGCCTTGGCATTTTGGTGTGGTGCGCTGTTGCCTCAAGAATTCTTCTGCCTTGTTCTGAGTTCATTCTCTTGGGTATCAACGGGGTAAATCTTTACAAATTTGTTATATTTATTGATTTAGGGTGCGGGGCTGGGGTGTGCACATGCACATCTGTGATGTGCTTATATGCACATCTGGAGGTAGAGGCAGCTTGCACGGATCTGTGCTCTCTTTCCATCATGTGGGGCCTGGAGATGGAACTCAGCCAGGCTTGGTAACAAATGCCTCAACCCACTGAGCCATCTCACTAGTCCAGCAGAGTAAATCTTATTATTTTTGTTGGCAAATTTCACTTTCTGTTTTGTTTTCTAAGACACAAATTCTTTGAAGGACTATACTTTGAGAAAGAACTCTTAGTGTAGAATAAAATCCTGAAGTGTAGTGAAAAGGGGAGCAGGCCTGCTTTTCGTCCCGTCCAGCTCCCGCACGGCTAGCTTTACACCCGAAATAACAACACACAAATTGTAT
>LOJH01020730.1:9179-29798 GCA_001685095.1 Ellobius talpinus
AAGAAAGAAAGAAAGAAAGAAAGAAAGAAAGAAAGAAAGAAAGAGAAAGAAAGTGGATGGCTACTGAGAAATCATACCCAAGATTGACCTCAGGGCTCCATCCATGCAAGCAAAACACATGAACACACACATGGACACGAATACACCACTGTGCACATACAGACACACTGTGGAAAAAGGGGTCCGGTCTAAGCAGTCTTTCCACCCCTCAAACATGCAGCCAGCAAGAGAATGGAAAGAAAAATGTGAGTTTTCTTTGCCACGTCGGCTCAGTTTCCTTGGCTTTTGGCTTGGAGTTTGTTTTTCTCCTCTTTCTCCTGAGAGGCGGGAGAACCCAGCCTGAACCACAAGGCCGGTCCTCACATGTCACCCTGCCTCTAGGGTCCTGGCAGGGCTTGTTGCTCTGCTTCTGCTGCCTGCATAAAGTGCAGTGTGCCCTCCAGGGAAGAAAGATGGTGCTCAGGTCACAGTCCACCATAGGACGGTATCAAGATCAAAGGGGCACAGGGGTTCTGTCCTGTGATGGAGCCAGAGCTGTCACCACCTCATGTGAAGTCTCTGCCTCTGCTGCATTCATTTTGCTGCAGTAGGCTCCAGGAATGGGCTCTCTGCCTCAGGGAGACCTGGCGTCTTCTCCCAACATGTCAGAGTCAGAGACAACTCCAGATTTCAGGGGTACCAGGCCTATGCTGGAGGGAGGGGGGTCTCTCTTGAAATCAAGTATGTTAAGAGCTGTCGGACCGTTATGGCAGGCCTGATCCAGCTTGCCCAAGGAGAAGTACATCTACACACACACCAATGTGCTCAGTACTCATACGCACACATACTATTCATGTGCACACAGACCCTCAGACACCCTTCCTCCTGTACGCTTAGATTCACACGCACAACACCACACACCCATCACCCATACAGACTAGAACACATCACTGCTTATGTGAACATAGATTGGCTCAGCCTATGCATGCATGCATGTGCATGCATGTGTATGCACACATGCACACACTCATCTCACATGCATATAGACACACAGTACGTACACACCCATCACTCATGCACACAGACTTACACCGTTGCTCGTGCACACACACACACACGTGCACACACACACACACGTCACTCATACAATTTACTCACACTGTCACTCATGCATAGGCACATGCATAGTACATATATGCACACATGCAAACATGCAGACTCATTTGTGTAAACACACATAAGACACACATTCATACATTTATACCCTCACATCCATTTGCTTGAACACATACACTTCCTCACATTACAGCTTCCCCATTGTGCACTCTTACATCCGTGCCGCAGCTTTCACACTCATTGTCTGTCCTCTTCTGTGCACACCGCAGCCCCTCACCCTCACTGCTGCAGTGCATCTGCTCTTTCTACTCTGCCTAGCTGCAGTGGTCAGGATGTCCCTCAGAGCCATTGTGATCAACATTTAAATTCCTCAGCGCTCAGAGGGGGCTGCACATTGCATAGGAGTGTGGGGTGGGCCTGGACCTCCTTCCAGGACTCTACTGTCCTGTCTTCATTTAGGAGCAATTCTCTGTATTCGTGGTGTCTCATTGGGTTGTGGCACTAACACTCCATCTTGGCCTTTCCCAGTCAGTCATTAATAAGTGGGGACTGGTGAACCATGGGTGGAGAGATGCGCTCCTCCCCAGCTAAGACTCACAGGCTCGATGGGCTGAGGTGCTGGGCCTCCAGCTCCACTGGAGGGGTTCCTGTTGTCTGCACCTGAGAGGGTGAGACAAAGCTTCAGCATCTGGAATGCTGGTTTCTGAGGGCCAGGGTTCAGGGCTTTGGAGCTACTGTTCTTCTGGAGGGGAGCAGGTGGGGTTGGAAGCTAGGAGATGGCTCTGCATCTCCATGCCAGCTTGGTGCCTCAAATAGAAGAGGGTGCAGAGCACAGAGCACTTGCTTCTGGGAGGTGCAGGCTGCTATACCCGTACTGTGTGTGTGTGTGTGTGTATGTGTGTGTGTGTCAGCTCCCCTGTACTGGAGAAATAGGTGCCAAGTAAAATCAACTTTGCTCTGGCTGGGGAGGGCTCCCTGATCCCCATTCTCATCCTAAGTGGGGATTTGGTCAGAGGACCCAAGGAAGCTGCTGTGATTCAGGGAGGGGTGGCGGCTCCTAAGGGACCAGGGATACTGAACTCAGGAGATGGGCTCTTAGAAGGCACATGAGCAATGTTTACTATGTCAGAAGTTTCCAGCATTCAGCAGGTAGAGGTGGAGTGAAGTCCTGGGGGGTAGGGGACCTGTAGGAGGTACCTTCTGTTGCAAGAGCCAGAAGAAGTCTAGCTGCAGGTACCTGGTCCAGGTGTGTGGTGATGCTAGTATAACATGTGGGTCTAGCGGAGTCCCTTGCTGAAGATTGTCTGGGCTGCAGCTCACCTGGTGGATGAGGCATTGGCATGTGAGTTGGGTGCAGATATCAAGCCACCTCTAAGCAGAGGGACTCTAATGACATGCCTGACCTAGGGAAGTTCAGCACTCAGCTCTTTTGGGTTTCCTGAACAGCTGGCACCTGGCCAGTGTGTCTTTGTGGTTTCTTGAGAAAGGATACTTGCCCTGTGATGAGACTGTAAACCACATGGGATGCAAGAGAGAAAATGACCATCCTCGCGGTGACATCATGCAGCGTAGGTGATGAGAACCGCTTGAGAGTGCGCCAGCCAAGCTGTGCAGGAAGCCTGTTCAGCAGCGCGTCACCAGCCGTGGACCCAACACCCCGCCACATGCTCATTTGGGGTCTTTTCTTCTCTCCTTTTCTTTGGCTTGAAGAAATGTCTGTAAATTGAATCTTAGCAATACCGAGAGACTCCCAAATGTGGTTTATAAAAACAGACCGCAGTCCAGCTTAATTCCAGATTGCCTGTGTTTCTTTTCTTTTCTTTCTTTTTTTTTACATCTGTGAAATCAAAACCAGACTGCGTGCTTTATTAAAATGCGCTGGCTAATGCTAATTTTTTCCCATGGCTGGTGGACCAGGGCTCAGCCTGTCATGTTTATCTTGGAGCATCTCAAATCCTTTTGGTCTTCTCCTCCTCCTCTGGGCTGCCCCTGTCTCCCACAGCAGGGTCTCAGATAGTGGTCTGGAAAGACAGATAGGGTGGGCAGGGCAGCCTGGGTGGGCGGGGCAGTGCCTGGCCCTCACTGGGGGCTCTGCACACTCCTATTGGCGGTCACAGGAAGCTGCTGACTCTTCCTCACCGTGTCTCCTGTTATGACCCCATTTCCACTTTGGAGTTCAGATCTTGGCTTCAGCGGCTCCCGCACGCAGCTCCCAGACACAGCTGAGCTTTCCCGCCTCCACAATGTTGCCCTCACCGTGACTCTTGCCTGGAGTGCTTCTCCTCCTTGGCCTGGTCAGCTCCATAGCCTTTTATTGTCCAGTTCCTGTCCTACCTCCTCCATGACACCTCCAAATGCCTCCTTGAGCCCCAAGCCCTTCCTTCAGCTCCATAAGTACCAGGGCAATCTACTGCCATTGTGTTTCCAAGTCTTGGGGTGGAGTTCCTGTCCTTGTCCACCTGGGTAGTTGTGGTGGTCACCCTGAGTGCTGGGCTGCCATGCCGAAAAAGACAGAGAGGCTGTGCCCAGCTGCAAGGACAGCCTGCCAGTGGTCAGTAGCAACTTGTCCTGCGCTAAGAAGGAGGATCTGGCATCTCTGGACAGATTTCTCTTGGTCTTCTAGTTCTCAGCTAGTAGGTGTGTCCGTTTGACATGGCAACACGACCTTGTCACCAACAGTTTATGTTGAGAAACTACACAGTCCAGTTACAAAAACATAAAAACCAAAAAATCATGAGAATCTTGATATTTTAAGTAAGTTTACAATTGTGTGTTGGGCCACATTCAGAGCGAGTCTGGGCCATGTGGGCACATGCATCTTCAGGCTGCAAGCTGGACATGCCTTAGAGAACTTCAGAGGCTGGAGGGTCCCAGTAGGCCATCCCAAGGATTCCGATGCAAGCCTGAGAGGGCTGAAATTTGCATTTCTAGCAAGCTTGAGGCAGGCTGCTTTTGTAGGGATAGCTTGCCATAGCAACTGGGAAAGTAGCTATTACAGACCCTTTGGCTTGCAGAAGGGGGAATCCAGCCTGGACAGCCTCCAGCACCAGTGGAAATACTGATGCCAGGGGCGGGTCAGAGCTCAGAGGAGCATCTGATGGGCAGTTCAGCCCAAAGCAGCTCCAGGACATTGGCTTTGTGTGTGTGACTTCCCGCCCGAGCCCTGAGGGCAGCCAATGTCTGAAGGGCTGGATTGCATGGCTATATTCAGAGTTGGGCAGCCCCACCCAGACAGCATGTGCTGAAAAAAGATATCAAGGTATGGCCACTAGAAGTCTAAAGTCGATGGATGGAAAGTCTGGGCTTTGTGGGATACGGGATGTCTCCAAGCAGAGCACATTTAGATCCATACCTTCTGAGCACACCAGAGAGGACTCTCCATAGGCTGTTGTGTTCAGGAGGGAGCTGCAGAGCACAGGCTGCTCCCATTCCCTTTAAGCTGGAGGAAAGAAAGTGAAGAACACAGTGTCCTATGACTCCAGTGACTGGATGCAGTGTGCACCGGAGAGTAAGGAAAGACATTTACGCAGTTACACACACCAGCAGCCAGTCAGCTTTCTCTGGAGAACCAATGATGTTCTGAGGCCCATAGGAACAAGACTAGCTAGCTACCTGTGTTCTCCTAAGGGCCCCATCTCGGGGTAGCTGAGAACCCCCAATCCACTGATCACTTAGGCGGTCACTGCGCTGCACATAAATGACAGCTTGTGGATCCTCAGCTGCCTTGAGAAGGGGCAGAGCTGTTCCTGGGACCCAGGGGGCACACCCAGGAGCATATGCTGTATCTCGTGGGTGCTTGATTCCTTTCAGCTGATGTCACTCTGTGTTGTCACTCTCAGATGCCATCCATCTCTGGCAGAGGAATGGAGTGTGGGACCCAGAGCCGTGGTGACCCCTAAAAGGTTCAGAATGGCATGCGGGAAGGGGCTGTGATTGAAGACTAGGCACTCCCAAGTGCCCTGGTCTCGCTGGGGCAGACATGAGCATCTGTGGCCAGTGGTGGTCACAGGTTCTCTTGCCTTCTGTATCCATGTCTTTCCACTGTGATCTCATTTTCCAGAGCGGGGATGGGCTCAGCCAGGCCTGTGTTTGAAGCAGGTTATCTCTCCCGGGCATTGCTTCCTGTGGGTCCTTGGGTAGCTATGCTGTAAGGAAGACAGGCCTGGCTATGTACACACCTCATTGCTGTTCCCAACCTGGTGGCAGGGAGTTATCCCATTCTCTAAAACCACATGGATTTTAGGAGTGCTTGCAGCACTGATATGGCTTATCTCTCATCAGTGAACCCCTTAGTTCCTACACTGCTCAGTAGGGCCTTGGTCTGTGGTCTCAGAGGGTCATTTCCATGTTCTGTTTCCCATGTGACACCAGCCCTTCCATTTTCTAGGGCAGGTAGATGTCCCATTAGGACTGCTTTGATCACTGTGCTTGGATGGTGGGTCTCTGTCTGTTGACCCCCTCTTGGTGTGCACAGCTGTTCCACAGTCCACTTACCAGTCAGACCCCAGGGTCCAGCTATGAAGACTCAGCTTCACTGAACCTGTGGGTCAGTTAGACCCGTCTAAATGACTGTCCACACCTCAACCACATATGCGTCTCAAGTCCTGAAGTAATGTGGTTTTCAGAAACCAGTGTTGGGGGACGGGGCAGTAGCAGGTGTCCCACACAGGGTGATGGTGTTGTGTGTCGCTGTTTATAGAAAGAAGAGTCTGTCTAGAGTTGTTGTGGGGCTTTGAGATCGCAGGGTTTTCAGTAACTTAGTACCATATTGAGGTCCTCCAGGGTGTAGGTGGTTCTGGTTGGTGGATGGTTAAGGGATGAGAAAGAAAATCTCCTGGCTTCATCCGCCTGAGGGTAACACTGGCCTTTAGTTTGTGAACAAATATCCCCCATCACTTCCCTGGTGGTCCCTGATTGTCCCTCATCCTCTCACTCTGATACTGGGTGTCCTGCTGTAGGCATCACTAGGAGAGAACCTATGGGGAATGGGAGACAAGATAGCCAGCAGGATAAGACAACACAGGGCGTCAGCCACAGCCAGGCCCCACTGGGTTGTTGCTACTTGGGATCTGGTGGAAGAATTAATCTTATTGCAGGAGAAAGGTTTAAGGGATCAGACTGGAGAGAGTAACCATACAATCACAAGAAGGTGGGGACCAAGTGCAAAAAGATCAGAAGGGAACAGATGCTCAGGGCATTTGGGTGGGGGAAGTGCATTAAGTCTCTGACATTGTTAGTGTGTGCTGTTGGGGTTTTGGAGACTCTTGGCTGAGCCAGGGTGAAATTACATGAACTATGTGGGATGGAGCAGAGACATGAAGAGCTCACTGAACCACACGTCTGTGTGCCCTGGAGGCTGAGGACAGAAACAAGGGTCAGACAATTGTCTCATGTAGCCTGGGAGGCAGGGAGCATCTTTATCTGAATCCCCTAGGAGGTTCAATGATTTTTCTCAAAGTCATGCAGAACTTTACCTCAGTGCCCAGTCGCAGACAGCACATGCCGTTGGCTTGGTCCCGAAACGCCTGTGGTTCTCCTACTCAGTAGGTGACCAGAGAGTTCAGAGGCAGGCGGCCACTGGAGACAGTGTGGGTCACCTCTGGAGCTCATCTTTGAAGGTGATGGATGGAGCCATGCACAGGAAGGCAAGAGTCCAAGGGGACGGCGGCAAATTGAATCTCACTGATAACGGCTTCCCCTCCGCTGCAGGCTGGGCCCAGTTGCAAGGCGGCAGCGATGGAGGTGGTGGCTGAGTCTGGTGACCACTCAGGATGGTGGAAGTAGGTAGAGCAGGTGCCAGTTCTTCAACCTAGATGACACTTGGTAGGGACTGTCACCTGCTGCTTATGGTACATGACACCCTTGTTTCTGTCTTTCGTAGTCTAAAGACTTGGTTCTCAGGGGGACTCCAGAGAGAGATGTGCAGGTAACAAAAATCACCAGTGAAGAAGGCAAGTGCTATCCTCCTGTATGGTGTTCCTGTAGATGGGCCTCAGTTTCTCCACCTGAAGATGGAAAAGGCCTTTCTTCTTAGCCAATGCCTCAGTTCGTTCTTTATGGTATTTCACCTCTTCCAAATGCTGCCATCCCAGGGAAAAGTACTGCAGACAGAAGGACAGCCGCTCCCAACATACCCTGGTCCCAGCCCAGAACTTGAGGAAGTGTTGTCTTCTTGTTGGCACATTGGAGCACAATGTCCTGTTACAGGATCTCGCAGATTCAGGATTGAGTGAAGCATTCCAAGGCAGGGTATCCAGCATCCCAGGTTATTCCCAGGGTAACCGGGATTGGCACAGCATCACCACAGTGTCCTCCTAAGAGTCAGAGCCAGTGGCTGCCTGCCTCTGACCTGTTTTGTCACCTGCTGAGTTGGAGACCCACAAGCATCTCAGAAGCAGGCAGTGGTATGGGCAGCACTGAGAGATGGGGAGACTGCAGAGCCAGCTTTGAGAATGGAAGGAGCCCAGGAACCGGGGAATATGGGTGTTGCCAAAAGCTGGCTCAGGTGAGGATACAGCCTCCCCCAGGGCCTTCGGCACTCAGCATGTGCATACCTCTTCTTTAGGTCTGCTGACCTCCAGGCTGGCTTGAACCTGACTAGTCTGTGTTCATTTGCTATGGCAGCTGCATGACAGTCACTCGGGACTCAGAGGGACAAAGTCTCAACAGCTACTGAAATCTTTTGAAAGAGTAGAGAGGGTCTGGCAGGAGGCTGAAGGGTTGGCACTGAGGCAAGGCTTGGAACTGTTGGTAGATTATGTCTGAATGGCTCATTCCTCTTATGATGTGACCGGATGGGATGTGTTGCCCTCTGCTCCTTTATCATTGAGCCTCTCACAGGGGAGTGGGTAGAGCAGACAGGCAGAGCACACAGCAGCCTACAGGTGGGTGGCTGCTGGATCTGGGGCCCAAACATCTAAATTAAATACACTGGTCCTCCACTGATCAGTGGCAAATGGGCACTAAAGGGTACCAACCACTCCACTGGGCCACCAGCAGCCAAATTGACAAGATGCAATAGAAAGAACTTGGAAACACGTTCTGCACACCACTCTCCTCTGAGTTACAAAGCGCCGGCAGGCAACATGGGAATGGCAGCCAAAGAATGTCGCATGCTCAGCAGAGGTACCACCTGGGTCTCACCACTGGGAATGAGTTGACAGAGATTTTAGTTGGTTGGTTGGTTCATCCTTCATTCCGTATTTAGTTTTCAGCCATCCAAACATGGTAATAAAAGCCAAGTGTTGGTGGTCCATGCCCTTAATCCCAGCACTTGGGAGGCGGGGTCAGGCATAGATCCCTGTGAGTTTGAGGCCAACCTGACCTATAAAGTAAGTTCCAGGACAGCCAGGGCTACACAGAGAAACCTTGTCTCAAATCCCTTCCTCCCCAAAAGACAAAGACACGGGAACAGGTCATTCTGAGAGCTAGAGACCAAACAATAACCATCTCCACTCTCCCTAAGCCCTGTGTAGGCAACAGGAGCAGCAACAGGTGTTTGACTGTGGTGTTAGCCCTGAGAGCCACTCGTTACATCTTAGGGTTACCTAGCAAGACATGAAATTCCAAATAAGGCCCCCACTGTGAACTAAACTCAGGCTCTCAGATTGGAGCCCCAGTGCTCCTTAGACGGGCCTTGGAGGTGATCATGGTTAGAGGTCACGAGAGCAGAGCCCTGTGATGACATCCACATCCTAAGAGGGCAAGACCCAAGCTCAGGCTGTGTGTCTTGGGAGGACACCGTGACAGAGTAAGTCAATGAGCTGCATAAAGATCTAGCTCTGCTCCTTCATCTTGAACTTCAGCTCCAGAGCTTAGAGGAACTTGTTCATGCAGCCTTGGTGTTTGTTCAGTCCATGCCAGTGGTGGAGATGCTGCCACACCTGGAGAGAGTTTAAACCCGGGCACATAAACTGGGAAAAGAATGGCACAAAGAGTGCCAGGCTGCTAGAAGAGTTTGGAGTTTTTCATGGGCACTCACAAAGACATGAGAGAAGCAAAACCATGCATCTCTGAGTGTCTCCTTAGGAACTTTCAGTGCAAGGGTTTGTCTGCTTTGTTCAGAGACACAGGAAGAAACGATGAGGACACATGGGTCAGAATCGATCCCACCGAGTTCAGAGCGACAGTGTCTCTAGGTCATCTTACTAGCTCCCTACTTCCTATTCTTTAGGAGCCAAAGCTCAGGAATTTAGATCAGCTGAGGAGAACCGGAGAGCTGAGTCATCCTTGTGACAGTGGTGATTGTGATGCTAACAGTTCTGATGTGATGATGATGGTGTTGATGGTGAGCCTGACGGTAATGATGACATCACAATGATGGTGTTGATGGTGAGCATGACAAAAGTAACGGTAATGATGACATCACAATGATGGTGTTGATGGTGAGCATGAAGAAGGTGATGGTGTTGATGATGTCATGAGGATGGTGGTGTTGATGGTGAGCATGATAAAGGTGATGGTGATGATGACATCATAATGAAGGTGGTGGTGATGATGATACCATGATGAAGGTAATGATATTGATGACACCATGATGATGGTGGTGGTGGTCATAGCAACAGTGATGCGCTGATGGTGGTGATGGTCATAGGGATAGTGCTGATGGTAATGACAGTGACAATGTAGATGATGGTGATGGTGGTGGAAGTGAAGGTGAGAGCAGTATTGATAGAGGTGAGGAGGAGGAAGGGTCATCTTAGCCCCGCTGGCCCAACATAACAAAATACCAAATCCTGAGTGGTTGATAAACAGCAGAAGCTGGTCTTGTCTCTGGAGTTCTGGAGTATGAGAAGTCCAAGATGAAAGCTCTGGTATGCTCAGTGCTGAGTGAGCAGTCATTTCTTTATAGATGGCTACATTTCGCTGTGCCTCCATGTGGTAGAAACAAGGAGGGTGCATCCTAAGTCCTCTATGATAGGACACTAGCCCATTCGTGAGACCCCACCCACATCACTTACCATCTCTCACAGGCTGCACCTCCTGATCTTATCACTCTGAGAGGTGGTTTTCCCACACCGCAAACAATAGACCACAGCAATAGTCTTCCCTTATAAGTACTTGACCATAGCTCCATGACAAAGTGTCATTCTGCATCTCTGTGGCTTGGTGATTGAGCACCCTCCGGTTTCCATTAAGAACCAGAGATCCAGGCCACACAGCCAGCAGGCAACTCTGCACTGTGGTGGCCACGCGAGTCCCATGGCCTCAGTGCCCTGTGAGATCAGCCCAGTGAGGGAGAAAGGGTGGGGTTTGTTTCAGACAAGGGAGTTCACCATTGAGGTCTGTCTGAGGACTTGCCTGCTACTGGGGAATCGTTTCTCTGAGCAGTCCAGACCCAGATACGATGGGAGAAATAACCTTTGTTAACTGGGCCATCTGCTTGGAGGGATTCTCCCCGATACCAGGCCTGTGACTTTGGGTACCAGGTGCTGGGGCAGCATCTGGAAGTGATTCATTGCCATAGAGAGAGCAACAGCATGGCCATAGTGCTTTCCCCCATCTCTGCATGGGACTGAGGCAGCCTGGGTCTGGTGCTCCACACTGCTGGCTCTCCTCCTCTCGTGCCCTTGTGACTTGCTGCAGGGTAGATTGATGCCATTCTTTACTTTCCAGTCCAGCAGTTTGTCAACATGTCAATTGACTTGTGCAAATCAGCCCCTCCCCATGCCAGCACAGTGCCGGCCAAGAGGGAAATGTCTATGTTCTGTCTTCAGGAGGCAGCAAGGAAAAAAGCAGGGCTGGGTTCCACAGTGCCAGTGAGAGCCAAGTACATGGCGTGAGATGAGTTTCTCAGAGGTGAGGGACTCACAGACATTTATAGAACATTTCAACTGGAGATGATCCTCCTTGGTCTCCTAGAGAACGCTGTTTCTCCATGACTTCAGCCTTAGAGGGGGTTGTGAGGCAATGCATGCTGGACAGGTTCGGAAAACTCCAGGCTTTGGAAGCCCCAGAGGTGTGGGCTGACAGACAGGCTGTTTTTTCTTCACGTGCTGTCTTTCAGATCTAATGGGGAACACACTTGGGCGAGGATGCAATGGATGTCAAGGCGTGGCTGGTGGCTCGCAAACTGCCTGTTGTCAGAACACAGCTGGACTGGGCTGGAATCACACGGATCTCGGCAATAAATAACATGCGCATAGGACGTGCCGTCAGATGAGCTTGAATCTCTGCAGTGTGGACAAATGAACCTCCAGCCCGGGGAGCTGTGAGGGACGAGAGGCCAACGGAGGGCAGCAGGGCCTGGCTCTATGGCTGGAATGGCTTACAGCCATGTGGATCTATCATAGCCATTTTCCGAGAGCAGGGAGAGATTGTAGGAAAATCCACAATTTATTAATGTGCACACTGAGTTGTTGAGGTTGTGTGGATGAGTGGGGTCTTTCTGGGAAGACTGAGATGATCTGACAGGCTTCTAGGAACTGGATTTGTAGGTCATTCCCTCTGCAATCTTTGGTCTAGCTAGGAGGCTGCAGAATTCTTGGGGTGTATCTCTAGCACGTAAACCAACTTGGTAGGGTAGATGGGGACCATCCTCACTGGAAAAATGACTTTAAAATGGCTTGAGTCCTTTTTTAAAGAAATTGTAGAAGTAGGATGTGACTCTGAGGTCTCAGTGTCCCATGGCTGGACACGTTGAGAACCATCCCAGTGACTCTTATTAGTTTCTTTATGCCCAGCTATCGAAACAGAAATCTTTCCCAGAGTAATTGATGGTCTGCATAAACTGAGGCAATCCCTCTGGGTTTAGGAAGACAGGATGGAGCTGAGAGGAGGGCAGGAAGGACCGTCTGATGGTCAGATAATCGCTCCCTTGGCGATTAACTTGGGAAGCTGGAATTGCTCAGCGGGAGGAGACTGTTATGCCTCTCATGAAATCAGCGAAGTTCTCCTCTCACGTGAGACCACAGCTCTGAGCTCTGACTCACCCATCATCCATCTGTGTCTGGAACCTCAGTGCCTCAGAGGCCAGTCCCACCCTTTCCTTTGGCAGCTAGGGAAACTGAGGTCCAGAGAAGGGTGTGGATGGCTCAGAATGATATCGACAATGTTGTATCAGCTTAGAAGGCAAATACCCTGACCCTCAGCCTCGCTTTGTCTGGGTGGCACCTGCCCTTGTGGGCCACTACTTGGGGGACAGACTGGGATGGTCTGCAGGTTGTGGCTAGCCTGCACTCGCTAAGCCAGAGGCCAAACTAGCTCCCAGGAAGAGGATGCTGGGATTCTTTAGGAGGTGGAGGGACCTGGCCCAGTGCAACTTTCCTGGTTCGACTCAAGTATGTTGGAGGAGGGGATCATGTGATTTCAACAATAAGGGAGAAAAGCTTGGGGGTGGCTGGGACTGAAGTTGACCCAGGAATAACAGTGAATGTCCTCACCAGACGATCAAGGTGACAGGAAGTGGGGTTTGAGGGTCATCCTCTCTTATTCACTTTCTGTCTGAATCCAGTTTATAGCATCTGGTCCCGGGATGTCACCTCATTGCTGTGGCTGGAACGCTTATGGTGAGGGAGGGCATGAGCTGTGCCTGGAGCCCACTTCTACTGGATGTAAAACCTGGGCCAACAGCTTCTGTAGCTTTTCTACATCTGCTGCTCTTGGGAGGAGTGGCAAGCACAGCCCGTGCCTTTGTGGCAGGGGTGGGGGTGGGGGCTCAGGAAGGGCAGTGTCCTCTGAGAACCCAGTTGCTTCTCATTTGGGTTGGGTCCCACCTGGGCTTCCTGAAGCCGGAACATCCTGTTCAGTGGTCATAATGTTTCTGTCAGTTTTGCTACTGGCCCTCTTCAGGGAACCTCATGGTTTATGCTAGCCTGTTAGCGATTTACTAGGTTCAGGCTTGGCCACAAAAGTGGCCACATAGGAGAAGCTGGTGATCATAGCCCTGAGGGTTGCTTGGAGGGAGCTTCCATGTTGGTCTCTGCCTCTGAAGCACATAGCCCTGTGGGACGTGAGGTTTATACTGCCAGTCCTGCCCTCTGGCGGGGAAGTGGGTCGCTACTTGCCAGAGACTGGGAGCTCTTCGGAACAGTTACCTCAGACCCTTGTATCCCACACAAGTCCCACTGTCATATTTTTTAATGTGTTCTCAGTTCTGGGTACGTAGTATGTGCTTAACAGTGTTTATCCCATGGGAGTCAAGCTCAATGGTAGGAGATGACCTCTCCAAGGGACACAATGAGATTTGGATTTGAAGAAGGCCTCATCTGCCATACTGCTCATCCACCACAGGTAGTCCGTGGATGCGTCACAGGTCAAACACGCCCACCAAGCTAATTGCTTAACGCTGTATAACACAGTCACCCCTACCTACTGTACTAGGTATCCACAGATGCATAGCTAGTCACCCTCAGCTGCTGCACCGGTCATCTCTAGATGTGCAGCCATCCACCCCTTTCCTGCTGGGTTAGTTATCCATGGATGTCTAACCATCCACTTACCAGCTGTGGTAGTGATCCCTGCTATGCAAGTGTCTGCCCCTCACCCACTGTGTTAGTTACCCTGCTATGTAAGGCCTTACCCACTGTAGATGTTTTTATTGACAACCCCTAAGTTGTGACACCTGAGTCTAAATGCTGTTAGTATCTGTGGCCTTGAGAAAATCTTCAAGTCATCTTATCACCAGGACAATGGCCATGCTGGCTTCTCCAGACACCAAGAAATACAAAGGGTTGATGAGCTAGGGAGTAGCTCCCATTCATAAGGCCTGAGCTCACGGTGGCCCAGCCGTTGGCCGGAGATGAGATCCATGGAAGCCAAGGTGGTTTTGCCTAGCAGGTGATATGGCTGCTGCCTTATGCAATCCTGGTAATCTGTGTGGTTAAATTCTGCTTGGGTCCTTCTGGTGAATTTTGGGGTATACAAGTCAGTGCTGAGCACCAAGTCTGACTTTTCACCCCCTCTAATACATTTCCTGGGATCCCTTTCTCTATGCACATTGGAAGGTTTTGAGGAAACTGTAGATACTTTCTGGGGCAGTTTGTCCAGTCCTGAGGACAGGCACTCGTGGTCATTAAGATAGGCAACCCATGGGTTCGGAAGAACATACTCTCCAGGCTTTGGTGGCACCAAAACTGCTATGGCTCCTGAGTCTGGGATCTGGAGACATACATACACAAGCTTTCTGAGGACCCTTGGACCTGTGAGCTGCTTCTCAAGGCCTTCTCTGTTCTGCTGGCACCAAGCACCTCAGCACACAAGAACTACAGAAAGACGACACCTTTAACAGACACTTGTCAGGGATAACAGTGGCCATGAGCAGAATTTCCCAACCCTAGTGTGCTGTCTTCTGTGGTAGGAAGGACTCAGAGGACACAAGAAGGATGTGGGCCCAGCCAATCCCTGCTGCCCCTGTTCTCCCCTTTCACATTCTTTGGTGAATGTCCCAAGTCTTTCTCCAGACCTAGCCAGCTCGGACCACCCATGCATTTCACAGCAAAGCCATGCCTGACTCCAGGCCCCTGCCTCTGCACTGGGAAACCTGTGGGGCTGAGGACAATGAAAACCAGACTGGGCCCTGGGAAGCTTCAGCACAGGCTGTGTCCAGAATGGCCCTCAGACACGCCTTGGCTCCATGCCCGCCCTCCACCACCAGGCCTTCATATAGTGTTCATGTGGTATCTCCAGGCACTGGAGACAGTCAGACTAATGAGAACCAAGATGTCTCCGGAGAAGACAATGGATGGAATGAAGGGGATTCACATAATCAGAGAGCACAGTGTGACGTAGGCAGAGTGCTGTGTACTTTTTTTTTGATTTTTTTTCTTGTTTTTTTTTTTTTGAGACAGGGTTTCTCTGTAGCTTTGGGGCCTGTCCTGAAACTAGGCTGGCCTCGAACTCACAGAGATCTGCCTGCCTTTGCCTCCTGAGTGCTGGTATTAAAGGCGTGCACCACCACTGCCTGGCTGAGAACTGTGTACTTTCAACTCTGATGGGCTTCGTGCAGGAGGCAGCTGCTGAGAAGAGACCGAGATGGGCCCTAGGGAATTGGACACAGAGAAGAAGCCAGCCAGCTGCTGAGCCTCAGTAGAAAGCCCAGTGACTGTTATTACCGGATTGTCACTGCTGGACTGTCTGTGTGTGAGCTGGTGTTGGCTAGGTGTCAGCCTGCTTTGGTTTATGCTACCCCACAGCTGATGTCACCACAGGACAACTGAACAAGAAGCCATAGCCAGGCTAGGAGGTAGCATAGGAGGCCACGCCAGGCTTGGATGGTCTGGACAAGTGGCTGGCAGCCTGTCCTTGGAGACCTTAGCTTTGCCTGCTGTGGCCTTGTGCTGTGAGGGGGGCAGATGGTGGTACTTGACACCGCCCCACTGGCTGGAGCCACAGGCAGAAGTAAGAACATGTTGGACCCACATTTTTCCGTACACACCAGGACCCAGAGGCTTCTCTTAGCCCAACAATCTGCAGCCAGTGCAGCATGGCACTCTTTGCCTTAGTTTCCTCATTAAAGCAAGAGGTGGCAACCTCTCGTCTGTGTAGAGTCAGGTGGTAAAAGCATTTACATGGCTTATTCTTTGTTCTGTGTCTTCCCTTTCATACCACTCCCCACCCCCAGGCCACACATGGAGGCCCAAGTCACTTGGCTGAATCCCTGGCAGGTGTCTATGGCAGATACCATCTTCACTGCACATAGACCCGGGAAGAACACACCTGAGGCTGGGGCTTCCGACTGTACCAGGGACTGCTTTTAACACCTCACCTCATCCTCCCACAGACTGTCTCCCTGCATCTGTCGGGACAAGCTCTTTGGGTTGCAGAGGTGAATGAGTGGAAGTGCTTGAGGATTATAGGGTTCTGGGTGGACAGGAAAGGCCAGGGCCAGCCCCTGTGCTTAGGGTGGTGCCTGTTAAGAACATGGTCCCCAGCAGGAGTCCCATCATCACTGCAACGAGACTGTTATCAGGTCAGGCCACCCCACCCAAATTCAGATAGTGCTCAGTGACCTGTAAGGGGACATCAGGTCAGGAGGATGGTCCAGGTGTAATGAGGGGCTGGGACTGGAGAGAGCTAGGATGGGACGTTGCCAAGACCTCATGACATGCCCAGGAGCTTGAGTCCAGCTTAGCTGCTCTTGGGAGCTCCATTCCGTGAGGTGTACCTCGGACACTGCTGAGTTCTCTGCCCTCCAGAGCATAGGAGGATTGGGGCCCCAGAACTGGGTATAGTTCCTACCCTGATGTCTTGCCCCCCAGAACCGCCTTCCCTCCACTGCCAGCACATCTCTGCCACATCGTGTTCTGTGTGGACACAATCTTCACAGGAGACCTGCATGGGGTGACGGGCAGGGCATGGAGGTGTCCTGGACAGCTATGACAAGACACACTAGGGGCTTGACCATAATCTAGTCTGCAAGCTCGGAGTCTGAGGTCAAAGAAGAGCAGTGATAAACGTCCTCTGGAGGCTCCTTCTGCGTCTTCTGAGATCTTGGCCTCTCCAGGTGTCTTTTAATCCTATAGCCACAACACTCTAGCCTGTGCGCCCATCTTTTAATCTTGTTTCCTTCATCATTTAATTTTGTGTGTATATGTGAGTGTGGTATATGTGAGTGTGGTATATGTGAGTGTGGTATATGTGAGTGTGGTATATGTGCGTGTGTGGTATATGTGCACCTGTGTGTGCAGTCCACACTTGAAGAGATATTGGGTATTCTGCTGTATCAATTTCTACCCTGTTATCTTGAGACTGACTTTCTCACGGAGCCAGGAATGCAGTTGGCTGCCTACAAGCCTCGCGTGTTCGGTGCTGGTGTGACAGACATGCTAAACCATAGCTCGCTTCTCATGTGGGTTCTGGGAATTTGAACTCAGCTTCTCGTGCTTGGATAGCAAACGATCTTGTCCTCTGAGCCTTCTCTCCAGCCTCTCTGCCTTCATCTTCTGGGTTTTGCTGAGTGTCTGTCTCTTTCCTCCTACAAGGACAGCCCTCATCAGTCAAGGCCACCTTCCTCCAGTATGGCTTCATCATGAATCCTCTCTGTAAAGACACCACGGTTAAGGCGCATAGGAGCCGGGCTCAGGACCTCAACCTATTTTTAAGGGGGGGAGGCACTATTTCACCTTAAGAGTCATGCATGAATTTTGAAATAAGAAGTGGTTTTATGGCTTTTTATTTTTATTTATTTTTAATAGAAGCCCAACTGAAGCTTTTAATAGAAGCACGACTGCAGCTTTGGTTTTGAGTTTCTAGGCAGCGAGGAGCCACGTAGGTGCCAGCCACATGACTGGCAAAGCAGGGCATTTCGGCCTCCGGTGCCACTTTGAGCGGCAGAACCTCAAGCCTCCTCAGCCATACTTGCCCCTTAGTGTGTAGCTGGAAAATCCTCCAGAGGGAAGTTCAGCCACAAGTCTGAAGGATTCTCCCTCCTGCCAGGAGGAAGGGGACTTGTCATGAGGGCAGTTTCACCTTGGCTGATACAGGTTCCCTACCCTTCTAGGAGGATGCCAGGTGAGGCCAGGGGCACACATCCGGTGCAGGGCATTCCAGGACATTTAGCCCACCCCAGTGTACCCCCTAAAGCCTCACTGGCCTCCTGAAACAGGGTGAAGCAGATATTGGCTGGGCTCCTGGAGAAGCCTGTGACAGTTCAGTGTCACCCCTTAGGACCTGCTCACTACCACCCCCCAACGCACAACCCCAACCCCTCCCCCCGCATATGGAAAACTGGGTCTGAGCTCTCCAATCCGGGTGCTGGCAACTGGGCTCCCAGCATCTAGGAAGCTGGAGAGCAGTGTGCTATAAGGATCCAACAGAAATGTGAGCCGGGCCAGCTCTTGTGTTTATAATGTAAAAATCAGCAGAGGACGGTAACGCTGCCACGGAGTGGAGGCCTTCCTCCCATGCTTTGATGTGTCAGGCCTTCCTGCGTGAGGTGACCTGGCCTAAACCACGCAGTTGGAATCTGGACGCCCCACCTCCACCCAGACATTACTGGAAGCTCTTCGCCACAAGAATCCGCGGGAGCTGATTATTTTAAGAAAATAAATGGGGAATTAGGAAAATAATATCCAAATACATGACCTCAAACCATGGTGGAAAGATTTCTGGACAGAAAGCCGGTATCTTACGACTCATTACCCCTCCTGCCTGCATGGGGATTGGTGAGGTCCGAGGGCTTTCCAGGGGGGCTCGGGGACCTGCCTTGGGTCCAGACAGAGTTCCCCATTTTGGCTGGGTTTCAGAGTTCTAATCCTCTACCCAACCTCATGAAAAGCCAGTGTCTGCCTCATCGTTGTTTTGAACTTGTGATTGAATGAGCCAAGCTCCCACGCAGCAACCCCACAGGCAGAAGAAAAGATCTTGAAGTGACCTTGGAATTTGCAATGAAAATACTCTCCAGAGAAGAAAACACCCAGAGCCAGCCCCACAAATAGTACCATGGAGCCCGGGACACAGCAGCCACCTCCCAGCACTCAGCAATGAGGTGTCAGGGACTCAGACAGTTCTGTAAGGAGGGAACCGGGCTCTCAGAGCCACTGGGGGGTGGGGTGGGGAGGAGAGGATGCACCCAGGCCAGGAAAATGATGGATTTAACATGGATATGGAACACAATCCTGAAACCACGGAGCATTCAGCAGCAAAGCCAGCCCAGGAATCGCTGAGTGAGAGTGGGGGACTGGGGAGTCATGGAAGGTCCCAAAGAGACGAAGGGCCCAGGGTAGAGGCAAGGGTGAAGCAGATCTGAGTCCTCTTCCACGGTGGGGAAAATGCCAGGCTGTCTCCAGAGCAGGGAGCATTGTGCTGATCCAGGGTTTTCCATGCTCTTGACACCGTCCCGGGCAGCTACATTAGGAAAAGCTGAGAGGTCCCCAGTGCTGATTCTTGGCAGTGGTGCCCCTGATTTCCCTGGGTGGCAGTTGAGATTTGAGCAAGGGGACAAATGCTGCCTGAGCAGGAGGCAGAGGCTACACTGTCGGCAGTGACTCCTTAGAGGGCAGCCAAGGCTAAAGATGCCTGGGCTGAGGATGCCTGGGCTATGCCCCGGGTTACAGGCTAAGCACCTGCTTTGGATGGAAGTTCTGCTCATTTCTTTCTTCCAGCCTCCCCAGCACATGGGCGGCTCTTCCGTAACTACGGTTGGCTCTTTAAAGCCAGAGACTTGACAGTAAAGCGGCATCGTTAGAGGTGATCTTTCTCAGACTCTTCCTGTGGCCTTGGGCTTGTCCTTTAGGACAAAGCTGGAGTCTCTGTCCAATCAGGAGCCATGTTCTAGTCCTGTTCATTACTCTGTCGATAAAAATGGTCCTGCCACATGTGGCTCTCTTTCCCTTAAGCCTTGAGTATTCCTGGGGCACAGAGCAGTGCCTTTACTGGAGGCTGATGGTTAGGGACTGCCTGGTGCTTCCTGGCAATGAGGTGGTGCCCCATGGGCCCTCCTGGATGGGGCAGCAAGAACACAGAGTCTGGGCCAGATCAGAGGTGTCGGGTAGCATGAGGCCCTGCAAAATGGAAGTACCATCTGGCCCCACAGTATCACATCAGCAGGTCTATTCCTGAGTATCCAGGTGAGGTGGTCATCAAGCCTGTCCGGTGAGTTCTGGAGCTGCCCTCCCAAAGAACCACAGATGGAGGGTTGGATAGCAGGCCAGGTGTTCAGAGCCCTCTCACAGCGACAGGAGCATGGTGCTGTCAGGATGAGCATCACTGCAGGAATTAAAGGCACACCAACACCAGCTGGAAGGGGATCATAGCATCTAGCTTCCCTTGGCTTTGGTGGCTACCAGTTTCCACAGCATATAGCACATCCCTTCCATCTCTAACTCATAGAGGAAGCTCTGTCCCTCTTCTTTGTGGTTGGTGACTGTCTGCCTGGCCCCCAGAACTTACCCAGGGACCCTTAGAACCTCATTTTAAAATGCCTTTGCAGGACTTGGGGAGATGACTCAGTAGGTCAAGTAAGGACCAGAGTTCGAGTCCTATAACCTATATAAAAGCCTGGGAGATGGATAAGGGACATTCCTTGGGCTCATTCACTGGACAGTCTATCTGAATCAGTGAGTCCAGGCCAGTGAGAGACCCCAACCCAGAACATAAGGTGGATGGCATCTGAGGAAGGGCACTGAGTTTGACCTCTGTACACACATGTGTTCCAGCACACACAAAATAAAGTCCTTTTGCAAAAACAGTCTTTGGAGACTATTATTTAGTCTGCCATGGTAATTACTTTAAGAGTTTGTTGGTGGACTTCACTTTGTTAATTCCAGGACTGGTGAGCTATGAATTGAGGGTCTCCCATGTCCTCTCTCTGAGTTCGTGGGTGTCTGTGAAGATGGAACTCCATCCTCATTTCCTTGTTTTCATTGACATGTCTGCATCCTGTGGATGTGTGCACAGATTTCTGGCTTACTTCATGAGCAGCGACCTGTCACCACCATTATGACTTCCGATGTCCAGATTGTCGCAGACTCAAAGATGCTGCTGCGGGAGCTCTCCTCCAGCTGACGTCTGCGTTTCTCAGATAAGCGTATCTGTAACATGAAGGGTCTGCTTGTTGGGGTTTATGTCCCGCCCAATACCCCACAG
>LOJH01020730.1:29812-43560 GCA_001685095.1 Ellobius talpinus
GCTTATATTAACCCATTATTCTTATCTATGCTAGCCACACAACTCAGTACCTTTTTCAGTGGGTAATGTCACATGTTGCTTCTTCGGTGGTCTGGGCTGGAGTGCGAGGAATCAACTTCCTCCTTCCCAGAATTCTCCTGTTCTCATTGCATCATTTCTACTTCCTGTCTGGTTTTCCCACCGATACTTCCTGCCTGGCCAATGAGTGTTTATTTAAAACATGATTGACAGATTATAGACAATTCTCCCGCACCCCACTGTCCTCTGAGAACATTCTCATTTGTGGTGGGAGGAGCCCTCCAGGCTTCCCCACAGCTTGCCTGCGCCTTGTTTGTGTTTTGTTTCTGAGACAAATTCTCATATCCCCAGCTGGCCTGAAATGAAACTCAGTATGGAGTCAAATTCTGATCCTCCTGCCTCTACCCACCAAGTGCTGGGGAGGACAGGTGTGAGCCACCGTCTGGTTTGTGTCCCCTCCTCTCTCCCCAAAGTTCCCTTATCACGGTGAAGACTGTCTAGAAAGCAACATTAGTGTTATATGCTGAAGTATGTATTGCTGCTACAAATGTGGGGCACACTTCAGGGGGCACACTCTAGGGGGGCATACTCCCAGGGACAAACTCGCAGAGGCAGACTCCTGGTCGGAGGACACTCTCACGGGTACACTCTTTGGGCTTTTCTGGGTCTCCAGTGAGGAAGGATGGGAGGAGGGGAGAAAGTGAGGGAGAGGAAATACACAAAACAAGGAGACAGAAGCAAGAAAGGACACATCCATAATGCTCATGCGCACTGGATACACTCACATCGTACGTATACATTGAGAGCCAAGAGTTTGCACCAACACCTCTACCCGCCTCTGTAGTTACCAGTTCCCCTGTGTCCTCCTTCCACTTTCAAAGCTTCCATCCTCCTCCAGAGAGAAGCCTGGCTTCCATTATCCTGATTTATTTACTTATTTTCTTTGTCCTAGAATAAACAGAAACCATTTTTGGGGGTGCTGACCCACACCGCGGTGAAAAACAAATCCACTAACCAGTGCTTAGTGCTTTTCCACGCCCCCCCTTTGTCTTCGGTCCCCTCCCCATGTGCTGTTCTTTAGGAGGATGGTGAAGTCCTGTCTATCTGTGGTCCATTTGGAGCCCCTTCTGCCTCTTTCCTCGAGCATGTGAAACATTAGCAAAACTTCACCCACGAGGGCATTTGGGGCAGCACCGCTTGGCCCCACCACCACATCCATCTCTGCTGTGTTCTCCCTGTTTCTTTTACAAGGAAGGAACTTTTTTTCCCCCTCATATCCTTTTCCACAAGCTAGTGTATGAGAGATAGCCATTTTCATGCTTTTTGCTTCCAACACTTTCTGGAAATTACTTTGTGTGAGCTCATAGAGGGCTTCCTCTGTCTTTATACAGCTGCATAGTGCTTCATGGAGTGGATATGTCCTTATTTATTGTGAGCTCATAGAGGGCTTCCTCTGTCTTTTTACAGCTGCATAGTACTTTGTGGGGTGGATATATCCTTATTTATTTGGCCTCTCTCCCACCTATAATCATGTCAACCATTTCTAATCTTCTGTCTTTATAATCAAGTTTGTAGTGATTGTGCATGTGTGTGTGTATACTCATGCAAGCTTGTGTGTGCGTGCGTGTGTGTGCATGTGTGCATTCACACAAAGGTCAGAGGACAACTTGAAGTCAGTTCCCTCCTTTCCCCATAGGTCCCAGGGATCAAACCCAGGTCATCACTTGGCAGCAAGCACCTTTACCTGCTGAGCTGCCTCACCAGTCTCTTTTGGATTTTTATGCCCTATTGTTCCATTTTACATGTATGGGTGTTTTGCCTTCATATGTGTCTCTGTACTGCACATGTCTGGTACCCTCAGAAACATCAGCTCCCCTGAGACTGGAGTCACAGGTGTCTGTGAGCTGCCATGTGGGTGCTGGGAATTGAACTCAAGTCCTCTGGAAGACCATCCAGTGCTCTTAACTGCGAAACCATCTCTCTATCCCCCCCACATTTTAATAGTTATCTTTATATTACAGACTTTGGGCACATGTTTGAAGGATATTCTACCATTTATCACTTGTCTTTGCGTTTTCTTACAGTGTTCTTTGGAACTTTGGAAAATTCTATTTTTGCGTCTCTAAGTCTGTTGGTCTCTCTCACATGACGGCATGCGGCATCTTCCAGCAGTTTTCCCGAGTACTCTTCCAGCATCCATGGGGCTAGGGCTCTGCTGAGATCTCTCCAGTCCATCTGGAGCTGGTTTTTGTGTACAGCACGAGGTGTGGCTCACATTTCGCCTTTCACTAAGTGGCCAAGCAGGCTGGCCCAGCACCATGTGTTAGAGAGTTCATCCTGCTGCAGCTGAAAGGCCGCTTCCACTGTCTGCTAAGTCGAATGCCAGGCGTGGTGGCGCATGTCTGTCATCTCAGGCTGAGGAGGTGGAAGACAGCCTTGGCTACATAGTAAGACCCTGTCTCAAAGCGAAACAAAAACCCCAAACAAAACAAAAGCAAGAGCGTCTGCCCGCCTACTTCGGCCTTTCTGTTCTTTGCTGCGGTGCTCTCTTTCTGAGCCCTCACTCACGAATTCTGAATTCTACGCAGTGTTTCTTCAGAATCCCGCCATGTTTATCTTTCATTCAGACTTGTGCATCAATTTGGCAGAGCGCAAAAGAGCCCTGGGCCTCTTATTTGTCTGTCTTTAACCAAATGAATGGATTTGGGGAGAATGGAGTTCCTGTGTTGTGGGCCACAGAGTCAAGATGGGGTTGTCTTCTCATTTGTTTTGGAACTTTGTGTCTTTCTGGGTTGTTTTAAAGTTTTCCTCAAATGCTTTTGTTTCCACATTCCTTAAATGTATTCCTAAATGTATCCTGTGTGTTGCTCTTGTAAACAGGCTCCCGTCAGCCACAGTCAGGGTATTGATTGTTTGTACAGGCTGCCCATTCTATTCGTCTTCCTCCAGTCCAGGTTAAGCGGAAGATAAAGATCAGGGGACATGGGCAGGGTGATGATTTTATATGATTTGAGTGGGTTCCATCTCTATGAGGCCAAAATGTCTCCTGGGAGGATGAATGGGCACTCCAGACAGGATGTGGCCACAATGTGGGGTGCATTCAAGTTTCTTTTCCTGTCCAATTATTTTCCACTGTGTCCTGAACCCTGCCACAGATACATCAGATAGACTTTTCAGTCAGCTTCCTCTAGTAGGCCCTCATTTCCCAAGTCTGTTTCTTTAGACATTTGTGCAGATGTGTTCCTTTATGCTGAGACCCTGTTTCCATCTTTAGGCCATATACCTTTTCTTTGAAGTCCCATCTTATACATGCTCTTCCTCCATGGTTTTCCTGTCTGCCAGGGACACCTCTTTCCAAATGCATCAACCCCAGGCTTATCTCGTTTCCTCTGTATCTTCCCCATACCCTTCCCCATCCACCCATCTTTTGCAGCTGCTAGCAACAGGGACCCCTTAGAATTCAAGGCTGGCCTTGCTGTCTTCAGGTCATTGCAGCAAGAGTGGTGTACTCTGCAGACTCAGCAAAGACCTGGACTCTGGGTGGCTAAACGTCAGTAGCCCCCGTGCTGCTGCAGTTCCCTTCAGAGCTCCCCTCCCAGTTTCCAAAACACCCCAAATCTTCTACCTTGGAAATGCCTGGTAGTGTAAAATTAAGAGCCTGGGAAGCATACAAATGAAATATGAAGAGAGAGTCCACTCTAGCCTGCCCTGCTCAAGGGAAGACATGTTCTCACAGAAGGGTCTTGGGGACTGCATCCTCACCAGAACATGCAAAAGTCTCCTGTGTTGTTTTATGTCTGGCACAGCGGCTGCACCGGAATCTACTGTGGTTTCAGCAGTAACTGCAACTCCACAGTTACTGGCCTGCTTCTCAGGCAGCAGCCTGGTAGGACTTTTACATCCCGTTGGACCCGCCTCCCACCACTGCCACCAAATGTAGTCATTAACTAAATATCATTGAATTTATCAGTAAGACTCGGGAATCAGAGGCTGGGGTGAAAACCTGCTAGCTCAGAGAAGCTGAGGAGCTATGTGAGTTTATGTGTGCCATGTGCATGCAGTGCCCACAGAGGTCAGAAGAGGGTGCCAGATGCCCAGGAACTAGAGTTACGGGCAGTCATGAGCTGAGTCTTCTATAAGATTAGCAAGTGCTCTTAGTCGGTGAACCTTCTCTCCAGCTCTCCAACTCAGCACTCTTCTTTCTCCTCTTTCATTCCTTCCCTTTCCTTGGGTCAGTATATATATATATTAGTATTCTTATTTTCTGAATTTTAATGATCTTCTAGGGGTGACTTCAGGATGTTGAAAGGGCACTTTCCCTTGTGCATCCTAAGCCCAGTCTCAGGGTGAGACTCAATGGTTGTGGTGACTCCAGAGAAGCTTCAGTTTGAACCACTGCTACTGGCTTTCTTGTATCCTCAGTTTGGATTCCAGTTATCCGTTGGCCATTTTTTTGTGGCAGTTGGTATGGGGGACGTATCTTCTTGGTTTGCCCACCTCTGCTCTGTTGCCGACTTTCCTCCCCATTGCCCTGTCCTTTCTCTGGGGTCAATCTGGAATTGCCCAAAGAGGCCCTTTTTAGTATTTCTTTCAGTGCAAAGATGTTTTTGGTGGTGGTGGTGTTGAAACAGGATCTCAACATGTAGCCCAGGCTGGCCTCAAACTCATTATGAAGTGGAGAGAAGATGACCTTGAACTTCTGACTCTTCTGCCCCTGCCCAGTGCCTAGAGTACAGACGTTCACAGTCACACCTGATTTATGTGGTGCTGAGGATGGAACCCAGGGCCCTGTGTGTCCTGGGCAAGCCTGCTACCAACTAAGCTACATCAGCTCCCAGAGGCAGGTTTTCTGGCAGCATCTTTTATCTCATCCTCTTGTTTCTGGGCCTTTCTGCATTTGGCAATGCATCTATCTCTGCCTCCCATAGCTGCCCCGAGGTGGCTGCCAGTCCCGCTCCTTTGAAACTACCGTGCTTATCTCTGGAAGCATCTGTGATTTTGTCTTTGGTTTTCAGAAATGTTAACATTCCCCACATGGCCTCTCCTTGCCACACTGTGCTGGTTTCGTGGGGCTTGAGGGAGATGTAATTTTAAAAGATTTGTGTCTGTCAGTCCTCTCTTTCCTCTCAACTTTGACCCTGTCTCACATTTCCAACATTTCCCTTTTCTTTCTAAACCTTTCTTTCTCCCATTTGGTGAATTGGAGCTGTCTGTCACATGATTCCGTGAGCTGTCACATGATTCTGTGAGCTGTCACATGATTCCATTTCCAGGCTGTCTGACCTGTACTCTTCTTCCCTCCTTCAGTTCAAGATTCCCTCAGCTGTTTTGCCATTTCTCCTCTGCTCCCCGAGCCTATCCCTTGGGTTCACCTGCAATTCTGAAGTCTGGGTCACTTGGAACATGCTTCTAAGACCTGTGCTTTCTACTTGGTTTTGGTCACAAGTCCTTCCTGACTAGTGGCTGAGCATTGTGAATGAGGCCAAAGTGGCTGCCCTTTCTTTCACCGGTGGCCCTCTCGGCCAACACCCAGCCCTACTGTGGCCTGCCTGCTATCTGAGCAGGGCACCCACCCTTATGTGGCTAGAGGTGGCAAAGACATCAGATAGATCATGGACAGAGGCGCCTCCTCAGCTCTGTCCAGGTCATCTTACGTCACATACGAGCTGTTATGGACTCTCAGACGTGTGACAGGGCTCATCACACACATGGGGGCCAATAGGGCTCATGCAGAGCATCAAGGCCTGTCAGAGGAGGCAAACACAGGCTCGTGGGCTCCAGTGCTGTCTTCTTTCTTGGCCCCTTCAGCACTAGAGGCTTCCAGCCAGCTTCCCATGGCTGTTAGGGGCTCCAGTGAGATAACACGGGGAGTGGAGGAAGTGTCTCAGTGCTGTGAGATGCTCTCTGGGCTGTTATCATGCTCCTCCATCCGGTTCAAGCCTCCCTGCTCACATGGATATGTTCCCCCAGGAGACTGTGGGGCCAAGACATAGGGCTTTGTCAAGGAGCAGGAATGTGGTGGTCTCGGGGGTTGGGGGGATGGAGGCCTTTGAACGCAGCTTACAGACAAGGCCGAGGAGGCCTTGCTGGCTTCTTGCCCTGCTGTTCTCTAGCATGTGTCCATCTGATATCTGTTAGGAGTCTGTCACAAAATCCCACAAACAGAGGCTTTTAAAAACAGCGGCAGGGAAGGCTGGGAAGGTGGCTCATGCAGGTGGATGAGGATCTAAGTTTGATTCTTCGAACCCACATATGAAAGACAGATGTGGCGGTTTACACGTGTAATCCCAGTGCCGAAGAAGCAAAGTCAGGTGGACGCCTGCAGCCGTTTGAAGGCTCACCTCGCTTCCTTGGTGTGCACGAGGTCAGTGAGAGACTCTGTCATCAAAATAAGGTGTACAGTGCCTGAGGAGGGACAGCTAAGACTTCTGGCCTCACACACGTGTATGCAGAAACACACGTGTGCACCTGTACACCCTCACGTACTGCCTACTCACACACACACATACTTACACACCTGCACACTACAGACACCACACACACACAAACCCAACCCCACACATCTGACCACCCACACCAGCACACTCAATCTCCCCCATCTGTTCATACAGCTTCCACACATATATGTGGACCCCACACATACCTCACCTACCCATACTTATACCTGTATCCGCCACATACCTGCACCCTACACACACCTACTTGCATCCCTTGCATACCTGTACTCCCAATATGCCTGTACCCCCATACATGTGTATCTACACCCACACACAAATACCTGCACCCTCCTCTAACACACACAAAACAATAGAAGCAAGTTCTCCCCAATTGGAGGCCACAGTGCCCATCAAGGTGTTTCAGGGACACCCCCTCCCTGAGTCCTCCAGGAAGGTCCTTCCTCCCTCTTCAGCATCCCTTGGCATGCAGGTGCCCCACCCCAGGCTCTGCCTCAGTTGTCTGGGCCTTCTCCTCTGGGCCTTTCCTGTCCCCTTCTTCCTGAGGACCATTGTCATTGAGTGTGGAGGCTTCCCTAGCCACAAGTCCTCCCATCTGGATGTCATCAATTGCACCAGAACGGCCCTTTTCCCTAATAAGGCCACTTTCACAGTTTCGGAGCACAGACATGTCCTTGGAGGGCATCACTCACCTCCTCTTGGCAGGCTTTCCCACTCTCCTGGGCTGTGCAGTGAGGGGCTCTCAATACAGTCCACCCTCGCAGTTCAAGTTGCGGCTCTCCAGGAGGGAGCATGCCTTTCTGCCTTTTAAAATGGCACTCAAGGTCCTTTTATTCATCCTTACCCCACCTCTCTCTTTCCTCTCTCTGTCTCTCACAAACACACACACACGCACGCACATACTGGAGTCCAGGCTGGCCTCCACTTGCAACCTCAGCCTTCCTAGAGCTGGGATTACATCACCATGCCTGGCTTTCTTCTCCTGAATAAGAATGACAGCTGCATGCTCACTAATTTGATTCCCAGCTTCTGAGCAGCCTGCAGGGAGTGAGTACCACAGGCTTTGATGAGGGGTGAGCCTCTCAATATGGCAGTGCTGGGTTCTAGCCCAGAGGGACTCATGCGTTTGGGAAAGAGTGCTGACAGGAGGGGAAAACCTTCAGCCTAAAGATGTTCATAGCAGCAGTATTTACCACAGGAAGTAGAAACAACCTAAGTGTACACTCATTGGGGAATCTCTGAAAAACTCAAGGATTGTGTGTGTGTGTGTCACTGAGTGTCACACAGCCTTTGTGGTAACAGGAAAGTGTGCCCCAGGACAAAGCCAGGGGAAGGTGGCTGTACTGGGTGTAGAAGGAGTTTTTGTGAGCATTTCTTGTGTGAATACATGACTGATATCCAAGGAGGAGCAAGAAGAAAGTGTGGCAGAGTGTCCTGAAGGAGCCGCCCCCAGCTCCTGCCCAGAATCTCTCCAGTCTGCCCCGTTCTGGCCTTTCTTCCTGGTCCTCGTGTCTGTCCATTGTCCCCTTTATCGGGCATGACTTGAATGCTGGGTACATGTGTCATCTTATTGCACTCAGCCAGGAGCTTGACACAGTCCCCACATGGGCTTGGGGAGCAGCTGTGAATGAATGATGCCCCCAATACTTTCATCCTTACCCCTAGCTGCCTAGCTATCTGTAACGAAGACCATTTTCTGTCCATAAAAACTGAAATTTACTTTTTTCTCTGTTGGAAGCAGCATTAGACAAAAGACATCTGTCCTTCCTGCGCAGGCATCTGATGGTAACTCTGCTGGGGATCTTCCTGGGGAGAGATGCCAGGAGGAAGCTGGGAGCAAACAGGAGAGAGTCACTCGCCAGGCTGCATGGCAACATGGTGACCCTAAGCCGTCACCCTGCACATCAATGCCAGGGTCATCCACAATAAGGATACATGGTGATGGACAGTGGGGACAGATCTAGGTAAGACACAGGCACCCTGGGGAGCCCCCACGAGTGGTGAGCTTGCCTTCCCTGGTTTTCAGTGTCACCACTCAGTAGATGTCAGGTGAGCTGGGGCCTTGTTTGTGCCCCCTGTGCTGGAGGAAGGTGCAGAAACACTGGAACAGTATGCCTTGCCAAGTCCCAGACTCGGTGCTGGGAGTGAATGGGATTGCTGCCTTTTAGTGTCCCCCAAGCTCCAGGAGCCCATGAGGCAGGATGAAATCACACAGCAGGTAGGTGTCCCACTTGGGGCCTGAAAGCAGGACTCCAGGCTAGCTGCTAACTGTGGCTCTCCAGACAGTCACCCTCCCATCCCAACTGTGTGAGTGTCCCCTTCAGGGAAGTGAGTCCCCAGGTGAGCAGCCTCCCATCTCTGGTTCTCAAGGCCGGAGACAGGCAGCATCCCCACCCAGCCATTGTTCTGCAGCATTTGCTTCACACACCCTGGCAACAAATGAGCTCTGACCTGAGCACCTGGACCAGGCAGGGCGACATAGCCGGTGGCTTATGAGCTGTGAGGCTTTGTGGGTGCTTGTTGCAGAGACGAAAACCCACAGAAGCTCCCAGTGGAGAGAAGCGACTGTGTATGCATATCTCTGAGCATGAGTGTGCTGTTGCATGCTGGGTTCATGTGTGTGAACACTACGAGCTGCATGTCTGTGTATCCCACATCTGTGGGCCACCAAAGGCCACCTCATGGGTCTGTGTGTGGAGCAGGCCAGGTTTTATGCACTCAGGAACAATGCTTCCTTGCCCTTCCCCTGCGGTGTCCACATGCTTACAGGAACCCATGGACTCGAAGTTCTATCCACCTCCCCGCAGTGAGGACAGCAGGCTGGCTCTTTCCTTCTCCATTGTATCAGTTCCAGGAATGCTGACAGAGGAGTCACAGATGATCCACTGCCCAACCCCACACCCTTTCATCCCTGGTCCCTGTCCTTCCCTAACTGCCCCATTCCCCTAACTTCCTTGGCCACCTGCCAGGTGAACAAATAGCCCTCTTCAAATGTCCTTACATAGTTTCGAAGTCACTTTTGGTTCCCCCAGACTTTGGTTCTGCTTGCCTGACCCCACTGTCTTCTGGCTGGACACCTGCTCTTAGTTCAGATTCCCGGGGGTGAAACCCTGCACATTTTCTCCTCACATCCTGTAGTGTGAGGCATTCAGAGAGGGTTGATAAAGCCCCACATTCTGGCAGAAGGAGCCAGTGTCTGGGCTTGGTGTCAGTCACCAAGTCACTGTGGGGAGAGGAAGATGGTTGCTCCAGGTGGGGGAGGGGCTTTGCTTTTAGGGGAGAGGGGTGTTGCTCAGGGGAGAAAAAGGATCCAGAATGATTCCATCTAAACTAACAGCAGAGCTCTGGCTTCTACATGAGGACGTTCTCAGAGGTCCCAGGTGGCATACGCGGTGCACCATCCCACGGCAGTGCGGGCTGTGGGACAGATGGACACGCATTGTCCCTTTCAGCCTTCAGTGAATTGGGAAAGCTCCTGCCTCCCAGATGGGGGATAGGCAGATCCCTGCACACACAGCCCCCACGCAGAACAGGCGTGTGTGTCGCTTATTTGGAGTCTCACACTGCGCCTTCTAAAAATGGCAATGTCTGGGTTTTGGTTTTGCCTTTTGTTTTGGAACCATGTTCTCGTTATGACAATTTGGGAGACATTTAAAAGCAGATAAAAGGACAGGAAGACACCCAGAGACAGCAGTAACTCATGTCTCAGTGTGTTTGCTTTGGATCCTTTTAAAATTCTTGTGAATTGTCTCAATAGCTGAGATTGTCCCGGAAAACAGTTTTATACAGCTCTTGGGCATCTTAACAGGGTCAGATATCATTGTGGACTTCATTTCTAGTGTGAGAGGCAGAGGTCTAGCCTGGGGTCAGGAGGTTCTGGAGTGAATAGTGTTGTGCCCTGTAAGGCATGACCATAGTGTCAGCTTGTAGTGGGATCCAGGGAGAACCAGTGGTGGTGGCAGATGTGTTTTTGTCCGCCATCCAGATAAGATGGTAACTGCCCAAGGCCAGCCCAGTCACTGGTAGCCATCAAATCTCCTGGAATTCTGATCCTTGGAACTTCCAGCATAAGTAAGCTTATTTTGCCTCTCAAATAAACCAAAGCAGCCAAAAGGGAATGAAAACGTGGCGCCAGGGTAAAGAGATAAAGTTGGTGCTAATATTTTTACCTGTTGGCAGGATATCTTGCCAGTCAGATAAAAGCTGTGTGGAGAATACGCGCCCCCCCCACACCCTGCCCTGGCATCTCTGAGAGCCTCCTCCTGCACAAAATGGGAACAAACCTTCCTGACCTCGGGGGACACTGAGAGATCCTGACTCCCACTCAGGTCTCCCACACAGACAGAGTCTGTGCAACTTCCAGGCATTAGACACCGGTTGGAGGCCCTTGTTTTTCATCCCTGTTACCATTCACAAGTCCAAGGACAAAGGTGACAAGCTGCCCTATGGCACCTCTCTGTGGTCATTTGGGCAGCTGACCAGTTTGACACCTCTTACTGAACCAAGGTGCTCACGGTGAGGCTCTTGGTTGACCTCGGGAACTCCCTTGGCAGCCAGGCAGATATCTGGCAAACATGCCCAGATTGGAGCTCATGTTCAATGAGAGTTCCCTCCCCAGAGCTTCTCAGGGCTACTGCAGCCAGGAGTGGGGAGACAGCTAAGGGACCTGCTCTGGTAACCAAGTGGGCCTGGGTCACCACCTTCTGCCAAGAGCTCGTCTAGGCCTTGACACTGGTCCTTCTCCTCTGCCCAAGCAGCAGAGTTCCTGGGAGCCAGTCAAGGACAGGACTCCTAAAAGGCTCATCATCTTCCCCTTGGGAGCTGAGAATGCACAGCCTGGGAAGCGGGATCACGTGACCATCTGCCCTCTAAAGGACTTCACCAGGTGGCGGTATACAGTCATCCAAGGGGTAGCCACAGAGAGTTTCTTCCTACTCTCCCTTCTGTTTGTGCTGCGTGGCTGGCACAGGACACCCCCAAGACTAGGGGCTTGTTAATTTCATCTTCTTGCCTTCATCCAGACATTCAAGTCTGAGTGGACACAATGTTAAAGTTTCAGGGCCTTCTGGGAACCCAGATATAGTGCCACAGTGGAAAGTCAGTCACAGTCACCTTGGGTGGAGCTGGCATAGCTCATGAGGGTAACAATGCCTTGTTCTAGAGGTTTCTGTGGGAAAGAAGGGCTATTCTCACAGATGTCCAGACACAAGACAGTTGGACTCAGGAGTGTTCGGTTTTGACAAGTCTGTTTAGGCCCCTGAGCTTGCTGGGTACAAAGCAAAGCTGTTGGCCTCAGTCACTTCTCATCAAGGAGGAAACAGATAGGTCTTGGGGTCATCCTGTGCTGGCTGGGATGAACCAGAGTTCATCAGTGCATTCAGGAGGCAGCAGGGAAACTACGGTGGTCATGGTGGGTTAGAAATAAGCAGTATGACTCCTCCCTCATTGGTGGTGAGCTTCTCCTTCGAATCCTGTTGTCTCACCCTGCAGCCATCTAGAAAGTCTGCAGATATGAGCCTTGGTTTGGGGGTTTGTTCTCATGGACGGTGACTTTTCTGTGTTTTCCACCATCAATGTTGGCTGCTTAAGTATTTTTCAAAAGCATGTCATTTTAATTTATCCTATTTGAGTGAGCTTATTGGCTTTTGTCAGGTCTATGGGCACTGGTCAGTTTGGTTTGAGAGACCCTGAGGAGCAACTCCAAGAGACAGGTTGGGTATTACACTCCTGACAGCCATGGCTCCCACAGTCCTTACTTCTTCACTCCAGACATTCAAGTGTTCATTTTTAAGAAAATGCCCCGTGACCTGAGAGACGGTTGACTGAGCCCTTGAGTCCTACAGAGCAGGAAACTCTGGCCAGGCTTCTCCACACACGTCTAAGGAAGCAAAGGGTCATACAGGAACACAGGTATCAAGCCTTGCACAGGGTTTGACACTGAGACCACTGTCTGAAAATGTGTGTGTGTCTATGCATGTATGCATGTGTTATGCAATTGGTATGACCATGAGTGTGACGGTCACAGAATGACAATCATTCTCCCCTTACTTTTTGAGACAAGGTCCCTTAGTAAACATGGAACTCAGAATTTGTCCAGATTAGATGGTCAGCAAATTCTAGGGTTCCTCCTGTCTCTACCAGTGCTAGGAGTGCAGGCCTGTGCCACTGTGCCTAGCATTTTACGTGGATTCTAGGGATCCAAACTCAGGTCCTTAAATACACTTCAGCACCATCTTTACTTGTTGATGCTCTGATAAAACCATGGCTAAAAGCAACTTAGAGGAAGGGAAGGGTTTGTTTGGTTACAGGTAAATAACTATTCGTCATCTATCAGGGGAAAGCAGGGCAGGAGTTGAGGCAGGAACCTAGAGACAGGAACTGAAGCAGAGACCATGGAGGAATGCAAATAACTAGCCTGCTCCCTCTGGCTTGCTCAGTCACTTTTCTTATGTAGCCCAGGCCTAGCAGCCTAGGGATTGCAATACCCACAGTGGGCTGAGCCCTTCCACATTAATTAGCAATCAAGAAAATGTACTACAAACATGCCTACAGACTAATCTGATGGAGACAATTCCTCAACTGAGGTACCCTCTTTCCAGTTGTGTCTAGGTCTGTGCCATCTTCCTGAGCCATATTCCCAGTCATTTCTGGACATTTTCAGCCTTTGCACAGACTCTGGTATTCTGCACCAGGCTCCTCAGTGAAGGAGTGACCCATCTGGTACCACCATTGCCCTAGGAGTACTCCGCCAGCTACTTGTTCTCTCTGTGTATCTGTCCCATATAGCATTCAGGCATTGCTATCTATCTTCCTCTTTTTCAACAGCTCAGTCCTTTGCATTTATCACTAATAAAGGTTGGTGTGTTTGTTACTTTTCCATTACTGTGATTAATATGCCCAATAGATACAGCCAGGGAAGGCATGGCAGCTCAGATCACAGTGGGGGGGTATGTGGTTGAGGCTGTTTACATCACAGAGGACCAGAGAATGAGGCCTGAACTAGAGGCTAGGAATAACTCTCGGGACCCACCTCTGATGACAGAAGATACAAAATAATCCCACACTAGTTCAGAATTACATATAATAAAGGGTTATTTATTTAGGGGAGACTCACAGATCACTGTCCTAGATAACAGTCCTCTGCATGAATGGGGAACAGGAACAGAGTCTAGCAGCCAGAAGTGAGAGCTGGAAACAAGTGAGAGAGCACACGCCTTACAATTGCATTTATAGTATAAGAGACCACACCCAAGTGGGCTGGTATCTTAAAGGCTA
>LOJH01020732.1:9095-20618 GCA_001685095.1 Ellobius talpinus
GGCCTGCAGGCACACATGGAAGAAATGTTGTATACATAATAAATAAATAAATCTAAAAAAAGGAAGCAAACAAGCAGAAGTTCAAGCAGAAGATCCCCGTGCTTGGTTAAAGCTATCTGAATCCACAGAAGAGAGTCCCTGCCTCATTATAATTGCCCTACATAGTGATTTCCGCTACTTGCTTTTGTGACTGGGTAGTTTACGTAACCTTTCATGGAAGAAACAAGTCACACGTAACCTCAGTTTGCATTCTAGAGAATGGTCACTCATCTTAGCTGAGAATAAACTACTTTCTTATTTCAGTGTAGTTATTTATTCATTTAAATAAATGTTTTCCTGGCACTCACTCTGTGAACCAGGCTGGCCTCGAACTCGCAGACATCTGCCTGCCCCTGCTAGGATTAAAGTCACGTGCCACCACTGCCTAGCTCAGCTGTAGGTATTTTACACAGACTGTGTGGATTCCTGAAGAAAAGCTGGACTGGGCTATAGATGGGAATTGGGGAGCTTAGTGTGGAGATGGCACAAGACAGAAAAGCTAACCATGGGGACAATAATCCCTCATAGAGAAGGTCAGACAATGGAAAAAAATGTCTCAGAAGAAAAATCAAGAGAGCGTTTCAAGAAAAGAGTTATCAGCTGAATCAAATCATTAAATAAGGGCTAAGCCTCCACTGCTGGGTTAAGCGATGTGATGGTCACTGAAGATTCCCACCAAGGGAAGTTCAGTGTGTAGTCAGGAGTTTTGGGTCCTGAAAACCTAGCTGAAGAAGGTTCAGGAAGAGTGGAAGGCAACAGGAGGACCAAAGATAGAGTCAGAGTTAGTAACCTGGAAAGACAGGAGAGCGGTGTGGACAGACAGAGGGAGGTAAAGACAAGTTTGGGTGGCTTGCTGTTCTGTGTGCAAAGCAAGAGGAGAAGACATTTGAAATGTGCCCATACCTACAAAAAATATTTCTGGAAAGAGTACCAAGAAACTCACGGTGGCATTTGCCTGTGAGAAAGGGAACTCTTTGTCTGGCTAAAAGAACACAGCCAAGGGGCAGTAGCTACTCCAGCAGAACAACCTCTGAAGACTTCGAATTTTCATGTGAATTAATAATATTTACCAGTTCGGTTCCAAATGTATTGATGTGGAGAAAAAAAATAAGGTCGTTAGACTCAAAACCAAAAAAGGGGAACAAGAGCAGCCTTCTGTGGCTTCCTGTTTACCTACCCACCTCTGTGGCCATCCCTTCCCACAGCTGCCCTGGCTGAACTGACCTTGCCTGAGGGACCTGTCTTGTTCTTCCTCTAGCCTACTTCTCTGTGTCTGTGACCTGATAACCCTTCCTTCCAACCTTAGCAAGGCTCTCCCTCTCCTGCACCAGGCCTCTGATCCTTCCAATTTGAGCTAGAGCAATGGTTCTCAAATGTGTGGGCCATGACCCCTTTGGGGGTGGAATGAACCTTTCACAGGGCTGGCCTAAGACCAATATTGGAAAACACAGATATTCACATTATGATTCATAACAGCAGCAAAATCACAGTCGTGAAGTAGCAACGAAAATAATTTTATGGTTGGGGGGGTCACCACAGCAGGAGGAAATGTATTAAAGGGTCGCAGCCTTAGGATGGTTGAGAACCACTGGGCTAGAGTGTAAACTTTGCTTCCTCCCTGGGATGTGTGCGAAAGGAGAAAAAACTATTTCAACTGCCATTTTCCTGTTTAACTTACAAAATAGTTGAGGCAACCCTGACCCATTTCCTCCATTTTGTGCTAATTGCTTCCCCCCCTTGTGTGGCCTTGTGCAGGGACTCTGCACTTAGATGCACGGCACGTCTCCAAGACAGCTAGGGAAACCAGGGAAGCCAACAAAGAATGGCCCAGGAGATGACATTCTGCTGACCTTGTAAAAGAGTCTAAACGGCGTCCTCCCAGCTCCCATCCGCTCCCCACGCCATGCTCACAGTGCTCAGAGACTGCAGAGTGTCCCCCACACGGGCTTGCCTCTTGATCTCTGCCTGTGTGCTCCTGAGGAGCTGACCTGAACAAAATAGGGCCGTCGAGCTGTCCTTGGGGGGAGCCAGAGAATCTCTGCTGATTGCAGGACTCTCTTTCCCCACCCGAAATGTGTGAGAGGATCAGCAGCATAGCCTTCAAGGAGCCTTGTTAGAAATGGGGACTGATGCTCTTCCCAACCAAACACTGAGCATCCTCAAGCCTGGAGAGTCCCAAACCATGTCTTTTCCCTCTCTCCGCAGGGCTGTTCAGTGAATGAACAAATTGGTAAACGGACAGATGCATGAGAGTTCCAAAGAGGATCTAGTCATTCTAATGTTCCCTGCTTGCTCAGGGTTGCCCCCTGACCTCTAAGTTGGGCATAACCAATCAATTAGCACTCAGTAGGAAAAAAAATATCCCCACCACCTACTAGAAGTCCCTTCTGGTCTCCTTAAATCCAACTCCCTGAGGCTAACGACTGTCCTGATTTACATGTTACTTTGACCTATTTTGCTGTTGACACTTCTTACATATGCAGGGAAGTGCACAGTCTATAGTTTTCTACTTAGTGCCTTTGGGTGACTGTTGGCTGTGGGATTCTTCCATATCGCTGTGTGTCATTCCAGATTGTGAATTCTCACTGCTGTCCAGTGTTCCCCGTGAGAACATAGCACAGTTTATTTATCCATTCCACAGCGGATGGTCTTTAAATAGTTCCAGACTCGGTTACCATGACTGGTGTTTCTATGGGCATTTTACCCTCGGGCTGTAGGTGAGCAGACTTTAGCCAGATTTTGCTGGGGTGTTTTGGTGAATGGACAGCTGAACCTGTGAACCTGTGTCTGGGAATCTTCCTGTGGGCCCACTTCACCACACGAGAATATTCGCTGTGCCAAGGATGCTGGAGTTGGTGTCGTTTTTCTACACGTGCAGCAGCTGCCTGACTTGGGTAGAGGCGACAGCAAAGGAAGCAGCTGTTGCCAAGTTAGAGGGAAAAGGCCTTTGCAGGGCGGGACTATCTGCCTCCCTGTTGTTCCCATTTCTTATCTAGGTGTGCAGGACTGCGCGCTCAGCTTCACCTGTATTGGTTCGAATAAGAGATTTCAACTCTGCTTATGCCCCCCCTCCACCCCCCAATGCCGCCTCGCACAACACCCCCTTATCCCGGAACTATCCAAGGCTATTTCCTCACAGCAGGAACCTTTGTCCCAAGCGCCTGAACTGCCAGAACCGTGAGGAGGGTGTGGCAGGGAACTGCAGGATTTCTGCAGGGTCCTGACAGGCTTTGAGCTCAGCTTCTCTTGCCTACAGGGTAGCCTGCTTGCTCACGACACTTTGTACTGCAGTCTTGCTCTGAACAAGAGTCCTTTTTTCAGTCCAGTATTATGTCACCCCCAATTTTATGTCATCCCCTAATTTTATGTCACCCCCAATTTTATGTCATCCCTCTAATTTTATGTCACCCCCACCTCAGTTTTTATGCTTTTAGTTGGTGATTTCACTGTTAAAAATACCCTGCAATAGCTTGGCATGGTGGCCCATGCCTTCAAACTTGGAGGCTGAGGCAGGCGGATTTCTGAGTTCAAGGCCAGCCAGGGCTGCATGATGAGTCCATCCTACATGTGGGTCCTGACCTGTCTGGTGCTCATCTGTGCAAGGCTGGAAAGTGCCTTAGAGGGGATACACATGTGTTAGGTAAACCGATCAGGCATAATTTAGTCTACTGGTTGAGTCCAATGTTAACGAACCAGCGCTCTATTGCGGAATGCATCTTTAAGCAGAAACACATATAAAATGAGGGTGTGTGTTGATTAGCCGGCGAAAATATTGTGACAGCGCCTGCACGTCCCTTGAGAGCAGTGGCTCCGTGCTGACTAACTTAGCATTTATTGCAGTTTTACAAACCATAGCTCCTGTGGATAATGAGAGCGGACATACACAGTTAGATACTTTAATCCTCTCACCGCATCCAGCTGGGTACAAACAGCACAGCAGGTCCTCGATAAAAGAGGAATCAAGGAACGTAGAGGTGGGAGGGGGAAACAAAGGATGGCAGGAAAATAAAAAAAAACCCTGAAGACAGAGGTGGTGGTTCTGCCAAACAGGTCCCAGCTTCCTGGAAACATCCAGGCTTCATTTTTTGCAGGCTCCTCTTTTATTTTTCAAAAAGTTTATTTTTATTGTTTTCAACGATGAGGGTTTGTGCACATGAATGCAAGTGCCCATGGAGGCCAGAAGAGGCCTCTTGGAGCTGGAGTTACGGGCGGTTGTGAACCACCCTACGTGAGTGCTAGGAACCAAACTCAGGCTGTCTGGGAGAATAGTATGTGCTCTTAACCGTTGAGATATCTCTCCAGCCCACTCTCTTCTTTATTTCCTTTTTCTTTAATATGTGTTTATTTGATATCTGTATGAGTCATAACTTTAACTTTTTCAAATTTATTTTTAACTGTGTTCACAGCGACTTTTTTCCCATAACTTTTTATTGGTCTTTGTGAGGTTCACATCATGCACCCAAACTCATTCATTTCCTAGTCCTTCTATATCATCCCTCCAACCTTGTAACTTCCCCCAAGAGAAAACAGAAAATAAAAAATTAAAAAAAAATGTCTTGCTGTGGAAGCTATGGTATATCACAGTGTGCCCAAACTTTATTTGCAAAGGTTCATTGCATTGAGTCATTGGTTTGGTTGGAGGCCTCTGACTTCTATTATTACCATCAATATTGGACCCTCACCAAGAGTCCTCCCAGATATCCTGCTATCACCCTGAGTCATGGAGATCCTGCAACTTTGGTTCTGCAGGACCAGCCCCTTTGTGTGTTCCAGTTATTTTTGGATGGGTTAGATGTTGGGGTGAGCCAACTCAAAGCCCTGTATCTGTCCTGGGTGGTAGCTGAGTTGGTCAGCCCACCAGCTCTCCCACCCTGCCCCAGGCCAGGGATGAGGCCAGCTTTCCCGAGTGCCACATCTGGTAAGGGGCAGAACCAGATCTCCCATCTCTTTTTTATTTCTAAGGGAAATCACTGGATTAGGAAAAAATATGAGATCAGAAATTAAGTGATAGTTCACAATCAATTTGTTCTTAATGAAGCCAACACAACAGCCTTCCAGATTCTTTTGAGGTTTTCAACTTCTCCCCTTGGTTTTTCATTGGAGACAGCTAACTCTATAAGCCCCGAACTCTAGGACAAAAAGGTGAGCATTCATGACAGGTGTAAGCATGCCTCTTTGGTATTATCAGACCTCTTTCATGGTTATTGAGCAGGTGGGTGCACACTAGTTTTTAGAGAATTCATTAGCCTACTGGGAAATTATTCTAAATGGAGACTACTTTTCTTTTCCTGGCTGCCCAGACCCAAATAATCACACTGAAACTTTGTTAATTACAACACTGCTTGGCCAATGACTCAGGCATATTTCTCGCTAGCTCTTACATCTTGAATTAACCCATTTCTATGAATCTGTGTATTGCTCCGAGGCTGTGGCTTACCCATAAAGGTTCTGGGCATCTGTCTCCTTCAGCAACTACATGGCACCTCTTTGACTCCACCTACTCTCTCTCTATATCTCTTCCAGCCTGGATGTATTCTGCCATGCCATAGGCCAAAGTAGTTTTATTCATTAACCAATGAAAGTAACGCATATACAGAAGGGCCTCAGGAGGACCACAATGTGAAACCAGTAATGGAAGACTGAGTCACTTATGCAGAGAGACAACCCCATCACAAATTAAAAACTGTATAAGGGAAAAATATGCATCAATACACATAACCTGTTAAACACCAGCCTTGTAGCACAGTACGCTGCTGGCTCTCAGTTATTTAACCTTGTGTTTGTATGACTGGGAGTCTAAAAATACTTATTCTAAAGTCCCAGACAGGCCTCAAACTCACATCTCTTTGGTCAGGTGAGCTGTCTGGTTTGTCCACATCACTTTGTTAGTTTGCCAACCTTGCCCTGGGGCAGAATCATTGGTCCAACCAGATGCTTGTTGCTCCCCTCACTTGTTACAGAAGCCTGTGTTGACCAGACGGAAATGGACACCAGGAATAAGGCCACGCTAACACATGCACAAACACGTGGGTGCAGGTTTGCTGTTGATGGAGGAGTTTCGAGGCAGAGGTGAGCAACAGGGAAGTTTGCTGTAAGTAAAGACGATAACGGCCTGAAAGAAGAGAGGAAAGCCAGAGAGAGAGCCTCTCCCATCTTCTTAGAGAATGCAAACAGCTATGAACAGAGTGCCAGGCAGGGAATTATGGGCAGCGAAGGCCATCCCGATGAGGCTTCAGGTGGGAATGACGGGCATATCGTTGAGGGATGAATAAAAACCATACCATAAGTGGGAAAGAGCTTGCCGCTTACTGAGTTGTAGGCTCACTGTTTTGTGGGAGATAAGATTTGGCAGCCATGAAATCGTGTGGTAAACTGAGGCGATTTCTGAACAGTGTTGAAAGAGCAGTTTGCTTCCTCCTGACTGCTGACAACAAAATGGAAAACGAAAAAGTGAGTTAAAGAAGGAATTAGTAAGCAAAAAGGAGGAACCAGAACATAAAGGCGAGACAAAAATTCCCAACTTTCTATAAAGGGCACGGTTTGAAGAAACTAAACTGCTGCCGGTGTGGCCTGGTAAGGAAGTCACGGTGAAAGTGAAGTCTCACTTGGGCGTCTCAGCAGAAGCCAGCAAAGGCAATGGGACAATACTAGCACAAATAGTCCCAGCTGGGACTAAAGGGAACAGAGAAACCCAGCAGGATGAGGTAAAGTTGGTGAAAAAGGAGCTCTTCAAGACAAGGGTCGAAGGACCCTTGGGAAGGTCCCCAAAGCAACTGTGACATCGCCAGGCTGCCACTCCCACAGCAGAACCAGAGTGCTGCCACCCCAGCATCAGAGGACCCTGCTACCTAGTAGAGCCTTGTGGGAGGGAGCCCTCACGGAGAGCAATGTGGGTGGTGCTTCCCAGAGCTGAAGGGCCAGGGCCTCCCCCAACAGATGCTACGGTATCAGTGTCTCCAGAAGATGGAACCGATGTCTTAGAGCATCTAAGAAGTCAGAAAAAGTTATTCTCGAGTTTTATGTCAACTGGACTCGTCTCCTCACCCCAGCCACCCCCTTACTTTCCAATTTCTCCATACTTAGACAAGAGGGAAGACCTGGGCCTTCTCTGCCGTTTTATTTTGGGAGAACAGAGCTTGTCTGGGTGCATAGCTGGAAGAAAGTGTACAGCTAGAAAGGAGTTTGTTTCTGCATGGGTCCCAAGTCTCACACATGTTTGATTTAAGTCACAGTTTGATGAGACCTGAGAGATAGATTTTGAGACTGTTGGGGTAGAAAAAACTTTTTGCATACCAGAAAAACACGAATCTGAGAGTCCCATGGGCAGAAGGACACGGACCAAATGAGCTCCGCATCCCAATTTGATATGTGGGGGTGCCGAGATGATGGTTTAAGGATGTGAGAGTGTGCCAGTCATGTTTCTCTGAGGGCAGAAAGGTGGTATCCTGCATTAGTTCCCTTATGAGAAAAGGAAGAGAGACCTGAGCATTCTCCCTGCATCGTGCAAATACAAGAAGACAGCCAGAAAGGGGCCCCTCAGCAGAGGTCACATCTGCCAGCACTTGGATCTTTGCCCTCCCAGTCTCTGGAACACTGAGAATAAATGTCTGTTGTCCTACCATGGCAGCCTGCATGGACTGAGACACCCACTTATGACTAAGATAGTCACTTATGCTTGTGTTCCAAATGAGAAATTGGGGCTTCAGTTTGTGAAACATGGCCGTAGAACTTTGGGTTTCCCAAGTATCCATAGATGATTATGAGTCTATACATGGTTTTATCCAGGGGTCTGGGGACAAATTGGCCCTTTGAGGTAAAGGTTAAGAGACGCCGAACAAAATTTTGTTGTATGGACATCTCATAAACCATGCCTGTGCGACAGGCCAGGAATACAGATAAAACTACAGATTTTGTATCTTGAGCCATCACTCGAGTGCTTGTTGCATGCGTGTGTCCATCACACAGGGGAGCCCCCTCCTGAACAAAATCTGGCCGAGTGATTGACAGGGAAAATATCTCCAATGCAGTTGATGGCAGCAAACTTCAAACCAAAAGGCAAAATCAGAAAAGAAACTCACACTTCGTTCTGGTCGGAGTGCTTTTGGTCCTTCCCAAATTTACCCACTGAACTCATAACTCCAGGGTGAGGGCCTTGATAAGTGGTACCTTTGGGAAATCATTAGGTCAGCAGGGTGGGGCCCTCATCACTGAGATTAGCATCCTTGTGAAGAAGCCTGTCCCGTTCCTCCTTCGTGTGAGGACGCAGTGAGAAGGTACCAGCTAAGAGCATAGAAATGGGCTCAGGATGAATTCTGCTGGCAGCTTGAGCTTGGACTTCCCCAGCCTCCGGGATGATGAGAAATACATTTCTGTTGTTCACAAGGCATGTGGAATATGCCGAATGTTTTTGGAAGCCCTGGTGGATGATGACACACTCTAGCGACCCAGGCGTATTTCCAAGGGAGGAGCCATCCCATGTTCTATGAGGTGCCTATCCACACTGAGGCTCTCGAGTCTACCGTGGCCGATGATCAGTACAAGAAGGCACTGGGGTTTCCTGACCCCAGAAGTGGCAGAAAAGGAAGCTACTGGAAAACAACCTTTCTAGTCTTTGGGTGACATTATTGACCTTCAAAAGTGACATGCCGCTTCCATCACATCTTTAGTTACACACGCCAATCCCAACTTGGTAGGTGGGAACCGCACCACTGTCACAAAAGGACACAGACAGTCATTAGAATTCATTTGGAAGCCTGTACCATGAAGTATTATTATTGTCAACCTTATTTTAGAGCTGAAGAAACTGAGGCTCCAATAAATAAATAATTATCTCAGATCACTCAACGTGAAGAGGCAGAGCCAGGAAGGGCTGAAAGTCAGACAAAGGGACCCCAGACCACATCCTTTTATTGCACGGCCCTGTACCCTGGCCTCAACGTAGGCTTTGTTTTCCCCCTAACTTCCTTCCCTCCCTACTGCATGGAAAATTGCAAATGAGATGTATTTCCTTTCGCTCAGACCGTTTCAAAAGCCATTGTTACTTAAGGGGGAGGCGGCTGGAGGATTTCCAAAGACTGAACTATACAGAGAACATCTGGCCACGGTCTCTCACGTGTGCATACTTAGGAATACACCACAGGCAGACCCTGAAGAGTGAGACCACAGACCCCCATCTCAGGATGAATACAAGACCCAAGAGTTCTTGCGCACAGTCTCTCAAACTCTCTCTGTGTGGGACTATTTGGGTTGTGTTCTCACAAGAAAACCAGTGGGCCAAATTGGGCAACAAGTTGCTTAACTGTGTCTGTAAGGGTAGACCTTAGGAAACCAGGGCCAGAGAGAGAAATGCTATTTTCATAAGATGCGTTACTGTGAGATAATAGCATGGCTGTACACACACACGTGCACACACACACGTGTGCACACACACACAGTGAAGGATGTGTAGTGTAAACTACATATGATATTACCTGCATTACAATAACCATTTGAAAGTAAGACTGTTATTCGTTTGTTTTGATTCCCTCTAGCCAAATGTATTGTATGTTGCACCAAATTATTGTAGGACATTATTTTAGGCTATGTCATAGCCGTGCTTTAATTAGCAAGCATATTTATTTTGCTTTATTATACACAGACGACATGTTCAGCCCTCTCTATGTGCCAGGCCTGTTCTAAGTGCTCTGGACACGTCAACATATTTCAGTGAAGGCCAGTAAGGACCATAGGAAGAGGCATGCTTCTATAAACTCAACACTGAGGCTGAGGCAGGAGAATTAACCATCATACCCACGCTAGTCAGGAACTTGGTACGCAGCCCAAGTTGGCTTAGAACTTGTAGCGATCCTCCTGCCTTGGTGGCCCAAAGGTGGGAAGCCAGCTTTGTGTGAAGGAGGGGTAGGTTGAAGGGTGTGTAGGCGTGTGTGCAGGTGGTTGCGTGGGAAGGCCAGACATGGATGTCTGACGACTTCCTCAATGGCTCTCCACCTTAGTTTTTTGAGACAGGGTCTCTCACTGAACCAGGAGCTCACTTTTTGGCTAACCTCGCTGATCAGCAAACCCCAGGAAACTTTCACCACTCCACTTCCCCAGTACTGGGGCTAGGCTACGTGGGTTCGGGGTTCTGAACTCAGGTCCTCATACTTAAGCACTTTTACTGAATGAGCCGCCTCCCCAGCCTGGCTCAGAGCCTTGCTTTAAATCAGGCCTGGCCTGGTGCAGAAAAGGCAGAAGTCCCTCTTTTGTGATTCTGTCCTGATTGTTCTCACCACGAGACCCACTCCTTCCCATTTTCACCCTGAACTCTCACTACCTGGCAAAACCTTCTGCTTCTTTTTCAAGAGTCAGCTCAGATTTCCTTTCTCTGAGGATAACTTCTACGACCTGGGTACAGACATAGGCCCTGGGTGCTGTATTGTCCATGCCTGTTCTCACTGGAGAGACGTTTACTTTTTTATTTTTCTCTCTAGTATTAAATAAAACATTCAAGATGTCATTGGCCCGAGGCTGTCTCTGTACTCTGAGTTTCTATACAACCAATAACAGCCTAAGGTATGCAAATAAACTGGAACCTGATTTAGGAACAGATTTTTTGGTAACAAACAGCTTGTTCTAAGCCAGAGCCTGGCAGGGAACTCATCTTGCCACGCCCAGGTAAGACAGATGTTTCTTCTTTGTTAGTCCCCGAAGGCTTGCTGCTTGTGGTGCTAGACCAGGCTCTCCGAACATCTAACTCTCTCCGCCGCCCGATTCATGAATTTGCTCACATAAACAATATTGAATTTAATCTGCCTAAAGTTTTCAACACTAGCTCCCAAACTGGCTTCCAGTCTCCCTTCTCTGGTAACAGTACTTTGACCCACTTCCCTACTTGGGAGGCAACTCACGTGATTCAAGTCAAGCCAAGGAGAACAAGGAACAGCCACAGTTAAGAAGTGACCCATGTGACCCCGGGCTGTCTAACTGTGGTGATTCCTGAGTGGGAGACGACGGAACAGAAGAGACCGGGAAGTTGCCCGCAGACCTGTCTCCACTGGCTGCTGAGGAAGAAGTCTTCCTCGCGCAGGCACAGAGCCCAGAAAGAAAGAGAGGGCCCTAGAGCCTGCTCCGTGAGATGCGGGACCCTCTCATAGGGTGCCACCTACATCTAAGATATGGCTAGGATTTTATTCACTTCGAAAACCAGTTTAGGCTGGGGAGATGGCTTATCGGTAAAGAGTTCTACTGCACATGTGAGCTTACCTCCAGCGCTCATATTAAAAATTGGATGGGGGGAGGGAAACTCAGAATCCCAGCGCTGGGAGGCATGGACTCAAGGATCACCTGACAGGCAACCCAGGCAAATTGGTGAGCCTCGGGTTCCAGTGAGAATACGAGACAGATTGTGCCTAAGGAGGAGCGATCCCTAAGGCCATCCTCTACCCTTGACATGCATTGTACACACACACACACACACACACACACACACACACACACACACACACA
>LOJH01020733.1:0-10012 GCA_001685095.1 Ellobius talpinus
CAGCGGGATTAGAGGTGTGAGGAGGGCTTGGAGTGGGCGAGCGGAGGGGCCGGGGCTCGGGGCCGGGCTGGGGGGTCTAACGGCAGCGTTTGGGTGACAGGGACCGCGGCTGGCAATGCCTGTCCCTGCGGAGAGAGGCAGGGGTCTGCACTCGGTGCGTGAGAAGAGGTGGCTTGGGCCGTCTGCTCCTGATGGGGGAGGGAGGCACCGCACCCCGCACTGTCCGCTGGCCCGGCTGGTCATTGCTTCAAGCCCAGGCAGGAGTTTCCATTCCCCTCCTCCTGGCAGCCAAGGTGAAGGGGAAGCAAAGTGGCCTGGAACTGGGACCTTGCCCTCCCTCTGCCGAGAGATTTCCCTCCACTCCTAGTTCTCCATCCATTTCCCTCTCCTACTGAACCAGCGTTTCTCCCCGCACCCCAGAGTGTTCTAAGCACATATCCTGAGTCTCGAGCCTATTAATTGTCGGCTGAAAAATAAAGTTTATTTAAAAATACTCCACTCCTCCCTCTGACTGGTGGTGGACATTGCTCAGCATCCCCGACTTTCCCGCCCTGTTCTCCCTTCTGTGATGCTAGGTAGGGAAGGCTGGGCCCAGCTGGGCTCGCGTCTCTGGATGGTTGGTGCTGACAGCCTGGTATATTGCCTGTCCTCGGTGCGATTTGTCATTTCTTCTCGGTATCTGGCATCCTTGATGTCACTGGCTGTTGAGGCCGATGTTTTGTTTCATTGTTTGAGAAACATGCAGATAACAGAGGTTGTTGCCGTCTTATCTAACACTTTATGCTGCTGTCCTCATGTTCTTTCTCTTTTTGTCTGTGTTTTGCTTTTCAGTTCTCCAGAATAGGCATCATATAGGTGGAATGGTGATGTCTTCCTGAGGGAACCTCCTCTCTGTCATCGGGTCATGCATAGCAACTGTTCTTGACTGGGCCATTCATCGAAAACAGGATTTACCCTGTGAAACAGGGAGAAGACTTATGGACTCCAAGCATCATTTCAAGTTTTAGTTTTTTTTTTTAAGTACAGACATACATGCAAAGCTCTTGGGCTTTGGACCCTCTGCTTTATTAAGGCCCCTGTGTCGCTAATCCAAGATTGTTCCAGTCTATTTACCTATCACCATGGCTTCTGTTTGGAAGAGACTGCAGCGAGTGGGAAAACATGCCTCCAAGTTCCAGTTTGTGGCCTCCTACCAGGAGCTGATGGTTGAGTGTACAAAGAAATGGTAAGATGTGCTGGGGGTAGGGATTGAAGTCTGCTTGCCCAAACACCCAGTGCCTTGAACTTTGGCTCCCTTGGTAGCAGATTTACCTTTCAGCGATACACAGTGTTTAGAAGCTGGGCAGGGAGCAGATGACTCTCAACAAGTACTCTGTGTGTGTGTGTGTGTGCTGTTGCTGCTGGTACTATCCCTGTGGATTTTAATTACTCTGTTTCAGAGTATCTCAGAGGACCACACCTGAGAACACACCTGAGTACAGTAGTTTGAGTCTTAGGCTCATTTATCATCAGTGTAAGAATAACTTTATTTTTGTAACTTTAAATGAAGAATGGTTATGCATATGTTTTGGTATAACATAGATATTAATATAGAAGTTTATATTCTATAGACTGGTGGTTTTATTTTGTTATTTTTTCATTTGTATTTAGAGGATTTTTTTTCACTGTTTGAATAATGGAATGCCACTCTACACAACCTTAAAAATTCTTTTGTGAAATGCTTAGTCAGGCAACTGTATTTTCTTCTAATTGCCTAATGGGATACATTTCTTGGCAGGATTTAAGGAAGCAATTAGTAGCAGTGGTCTATGATTTGCCTCTTTCCATTTGAACAAAGTAAATTTAAGGCTTTCTTTTACTGCTGTGAATGATAAGGAACAAGAATTCTTAGTGAGGGGGAAAAAACTTAATCTTAAGCAAATGGTCCTTTAAGTTTTGATTTATTATAGCTATTAAGCATTATTACCACAAAATAAGTCCATCTCATCAAAGACTGTGATCTCCCGTTGGTAATAAGCTTTCTTTCGAGCACTCTTTTCTTTACTGAAGAAAATAGCTTGCTTCCTCCTAGCAGTCTTGGTCTGGTCTCGAGTTTGTTAGGAGCGTCATTTAAAATCAGCTTAAGAAGCACATGTGGTGTCTAGGTAGTTTATGCCAGGTGCTGTTGGTTCGGAGACGGATGCGTCCCCTGTCCTCAGGGAGCTTATAGGGCGGAGTAAAGAATTTGCTGTGATAGGTAAATATGTTTTAGGGATTTTTGTCTGTTTCACCCAGTTGGATAGGCTAGGGGTGTTACTTCTCTGTAATTCATTTCCCGTGTACACACTCGTCATGGTGCCACTTTATAGATGATTAAATCATTTAATTCTGTAAAATGATTAGAACAGTGGCAGGGACATAGTAAATATCCGTTAAATGTCAGTGTTTTCTCTAGAGTTCACGGAGTAGAAAACAATAATGCTAATAAGAGTAAGGGGTGACGTCTTTTGTGGCTTTCCTGAGGTGTAAGCTGAGTTTTATTATTTTTCAGTTAACTTATTTTTTTAATTTTTATTAGGGTAGTCTAGCCAGCCAGTAAGCCTTAGGGATTGTCTGTCTCAATCTCCCCATCACCAGGGTCACAAACAATATGTCACTGAGCCTGACTTTTTACATGGGTGCTGAGGAGCGAATTCAGGGTCTCACGCTTGTGCGCAAGCGCTTCAGTAACTAAGAACTCCCCCCCCAGGCTGAATCTCAGAGATGCATAGTAATTGTACAGCAAGCCAGAGAAGGAGAAGAGAAGAACATTAGAAATTCTCTACGTTTAGACAACCTATAGCAGGATACATGCTGGAAATTCAAGTAGTAAGGCTTGATATTATGAGACTTTAAGTGTACCATGATGAGGGCTGGGTGACTGGTTCACACCTTTGATTATAGTGTAGGCTGAGGCAGGAGGATACGGAGTTTGAGGCCAGTTTTGGGGTATAAATACCAACTCTGAGGGGGTGACAGTGTGATAGGTCATTTGAAAGCCTGTAAGGTCTCAAATAATAGAAAACCATGTGTTGATATAAACAGCTTGGGCTCTAGAGCATCAGTGACAGGGTCACTGGAAGTTTTGAGGTGGAGAAACGGTTAGGTGTGTAATTGGACAATGACCAGGACCGTGGTGTGGAGTAAGGATCCTAGACGAAGGGGGGGTGACTGAGGCAGCAGCGATGTCAGGGTGGCTGTTGCAGGAGGGTCAGAAAGGTGGGGTCTAGCTAGTTGGCACAGGGCGCAGGGAGAGTTGACTGGAAGAGACTTGGGGGCCGCTCTACTTGTGCAACAGGGAAGATTGGTGCAAGGGAGAAAGGAAAGTTTGGTTGGCACCAGGCTTCTGCCTGTAAAGGTGGGGACCCTACTCCTGAGGAAGGCAGTCCTTGGATCTGATTCTTAACTTGGTAGTATCCTGGGAACATCTACTTTGAATCTAATTTGACCACTGTAAGGACCAGGCTGACTTCAGACTCACAGAGATTCCTCAGCCCCTGCCTGTTAGTTCTAGGATTATGGTGTGAGCCCCCATACTTGACTTGAATTTCATTTCTTTTTATTGTTTTCTTTTATTGTAAATTGCTTCCCCCTACACTGTATGTTCTGATTATGGTTTCCCCTCCCTCTACTCCTTCCAGTTCCTCTCCACCCCTCCTTCCTTCTGGACTCACATCCTGTCTAGCTCTCCTTAGAAAGCAGGCATCTAAGAGTTAATAATAAAATATAAGATAAAACAAAGCCGAACAAATCAGAATAGGACAAAACATAGAGAAGGAAGAGAGCCCAAGAAAAGGCCCAAGGAACAGATACAGATGCAGAAAGACATGCAGAGACACTGCGCACATTCAGGAATCCCATAAAAACACAAAATCGGAAGCCATAACATATATGCAAAACCTGAAGAGTAAAAAAACCAAAAAAACAAAAAAAGATAAAAATAAATAAAATAAAAGTAAAAATAAGAACTAAACAGAAAATAAAAGCCCTGATATCTGATATGACATTATGAGACAAGGAACCTTCGAAGATGCTGTTATTTTCTGTTGCCCGTCTACTGTTAGGGTAGGTTAAAGCCTACCCTTAAGAGTAGTATGTTTCCCCAGTGAGGCTCTTGGAGAAAAAAAATCTTTCATTTGCAAGTGGTTATGTATTGGAGATAGCTTTTAGGTTAGGGATGGGGGGGCTTTGTATATTTATCCTTCCAGCTTTAGAACTCTATCTGTTGCAGACATCTGCAGGCCCTGTGCATACTGCCTCAGTCTCTCTCTCAGTTTAACTGAACTTAGGTCCAGCTGTGTTTTGAAGGCTGTTTCCTTGGTGTCCTGGTTTCCATCCCCTCTGGCTTTTACACTCTGCTTCCTCTTCAGCTGAGTTGCCTGAGGCCTGAAGGGAGGGACTGGATGGAGACATCTTCAGGGTTGAATGTCCCATAGGTCTCATTCTCTACACATTTATCTCTTAGGTGTCTGTATTTGTTCCTGACTGCTACAGAGGAAGCTTTTCTGAGGAATTGATCTGAGTGTAGCAGAGTTCTGTTAGGAGTCATTTTATTACTGTGCTCCTTTAGTAGACTGTAGGATTTGGTTGTCCCCTAGGTCCCTGTCTGTTTAGTCTCAGGGTCTTGGCACCCAAGCAGTGTTAGGTATGGGTTCCATCTCACGGAGTGGGCCTTAAGTCAGGTATTGGTTGGTTACTGCAACAAGCCTTGTGCCACCATTGCACTAGAGAATCTTGTAGTCAGGACACCATTGGAGATCTTGTTCCTGGGTTGGTGTTTACATTTTCTTTTGTTAGCGTGCAAAATACATTCCCGTGCCAAGAATTCTGGCTGTTAGGGCGAAGACTCTAGGTAGGCACCAGCTCCCCTACTCCATCCAGGGAGCTGTGTAGGTGTTTTCAGCAGTAGGGCCTTGCCTTCTGTCTGTGGAGAGCAAACAATAGCCTGGGTTGTTTGAGAGTCACACGAATCTCATCTCTTAACTGCATAGGATATTCATGTTAAGGGAAAATGAGTTTCTTTCTGGGTTTGGTGGTAAACACCTGGAGTCTTAGGACTTGAAAGGTTGAGGCAGGAAGATGAGGAATTCAGGACAGCCTCTATTACAGAGTCAACTGGAGGTCAGTATGGAGCTACCTGACATCCTGTTTCAAAAAACCAAACAAAATAAACAAAAAAATCAGTTTCTTGTGGGGCATGGTGGTTTACACCTGTAATCTGGTCACCAGGGAAGCTGGAGCAGGAGGGTCACCCTGAAGTTGAGGCTATCTTGTTCTAGAGAGTGAGATCCTTTCTTTAAAAATTAACCCCTACTGAAAAAGTTCCTTTCTCATAATCTGTAGTAGCATCTTTTATGTTCTACCCTTGAGCAACATTTAAGCCATCATTAACACATCTTAAGTCTCTAGTGAAACTCCAACTATATTAGTGAGTAGCTTGATTATGGTTCGTTGTGGTCTAGCTGTCAAATCAGTCTATGGTTAGATATGGACTTCAGCTGGAAGCATTTGAATGCTCTGTAATTTTCAGATGTACAGTACCATACTGTGAACTCTTTCTTGCTTTCATTTAAAACTTCAGTTTAGTGGCTGGGAGACGGCTCAGTGGCTAAGAGCACTTGCTGCTCTTGCTGCAGAGGATGCTGGCTTGGTTCCCAGCTCCCATATGGAGGCTCACATCCAGCTGTAACTCCAGCTCTAGGGGATCCATCACCTTCTGACCTTCATAGGCACCAGATACACAGGTGGTGATCAGAAATGTAGGCAGGCATTCATACACATAAAGTAAAAATAAACAAATCTTTAGTAAAAATATAGTTTAAACCTAACAAGGCAATAGTGCCCATGGAATGACATCTATTGCTATATAGGAATTTTATTTGTAAGTGGATCCTTAAGTAGAACTTTAAAGTCTTTTCATTATATAAGAATTGATTGTAATCATTTTTAGTTAACATTTCTTTTGCCTTACTTTTCTTAGAGTCCTTGTAAAAGTACAAATCAGGCCCAATTTCTAAACTTGCATCCTGTAGTCTTTTTCTTTTTCGTTTCTTTCATTATTTATATACTTGCCAGAACTCAAATTATTTTATGTGTGTACTGAATTTAAAATCTGTTTAAAGCGTATAAAAATAGACTTGAATGCACAGCGAGAACATTTTATTAGCCACGTTTATGTTTTATTTATTATTTATTCATTTATTTATTTTTGCAGTGCTAGGGATTAAACTCTGGGCCTTGTGCATGGTAAACAAGTGCTCTCTACCACTCAGCTGCATCCCAGACCTACTTCTATGATTTTGAGTATTACTTTGGAGATATGAAAGGAAAAAGTAGAGGAGGGAAATTTAGAGATGCTGATCAAATACAAACAAGTGGCATCAAGAAAACTCACAGAGTCAACTAACCTGGGCTCGTGGGCTCACAGAGACTGAGGGAGCCAACATGGGGCTGAGTTTGACACTCTGTGTGTGTTACAGTTGTGTGCTTGGTCCTCTTATGGCACTCCTAACAGTGGGAACAAGGGCTGTCTCCAACTCTTTTACAGGCTTTTGGGACCCCACTCCTCATACTGGGTCACCTTGCTCAGCCTAATACGTGAGGAGTTGCTTAGTTTAACTGCAACTTGATATGCCATGTTTTGTGGATACTCATGGAAGACCTGCCCTTTCCTTTCCGGAGGAGGGAGGACAGGTGGCTTGAGGGCTGGGGTGGTAAAGGGACTGGGAGAGGAGAAGATAGGGGAAACTTCAGTCAGAATGTAAAATAAATAAGTAAATAAATTTAAAAAGCACAAGTGACAGGAAGGATGAGTTATATAGATATGGAGAGGACAAGAAGAAAGGTGTGGAAATTAAAGAAAGAATAAATTATACAAAGAAAAACCGTGTTCCATTAGGACTGCTTTGTGGGGTGAAGATCTGTGCACATAGGTGCCATTGCTGTTTAGAATCTTGCTACTTGAAAGTTTTCCTGAGACTCAGGCTTTTGTAGTACCCAGGAACTAGATCTACCAAGTTACAGTGCACCTTTTAACAAAATCCATGGTATATACTTACAACTTAAGGAGCAGAAATTTCAGGTCAATATTTTCAGGACCATTCTTGACTCTAAGGTAAATAAAGTACATGAAAAAGAAACTGTATCCTGCAAGTATTTGGTTTTTTTCATATTTATATAACCCATGACATCATTGGCACCATAGTACGCACGGGAATCGAGCATGGGAATCGAACTCGAGACCTCGGCCATAGCGACCAGCTCTCTTAACTATGAGCCACCTAGGCGGCTGTTCCTGCAAGTATTTGTAAGTCACTAGAATGAAGGTGGTAGGTAGGATGGGCTTCGGGAAAGCCACGATGTGCTGATGGAAGAGGGTAAAGGGCCCCTAGGGTGTGCTTTCCAGAGGATGATGTGGTGTTTCTGTGACAGGGGTAGAGGAGCATGTCCTGTGTTCTCTGGTCCTGCCTTGGGCTATGTGCCTGACAAACAGGATGAGTGTAAAGAGTCCATCTGTCCACAAGCAGATGCAGGACCTTACCCTTGACCAGAGACTGGATTCTGTAGAGCAAAGTTCTGGGATTTCTGTTCTCTCAAGTTTCTTTCTCTTTAGTGGCCTTTTAAAGTGTTGTGCCTTTGCTCTGAATTGAGATCAGCTGGGTTCAACAGGGTCCAGTACCTGACTCTGAGAGTGTAGTGGTACTCAGACTTGGGTCAGAAGCTAGAAACAGAGTGACTTCTGTGTATCTGAGAGAACAGTATCCCTGAGGTACTCCTTGGCACAGCTTGACTGCCACATAAACACACAATAGTGAATTTGGAGATGGTGTGGGGTTTTGCCCTCTTTTGTGGCTCCAGGTCATTCAGTTGTTAGTCTTGTTTTAGGTGATCAACCTCTTGACAAGGTTGGCCATTGGAAATGAGTTTGAAAGAAGTGACTTGGCTGTCATTTTCCTCTTACTTCCTTTGGTGGTCTTTTGACCTAGGGCTAGAGTTACAGATGTTTCCCCACACACCTGCCCCAGTGCTAGAGTTACAGATGTGCCCTCACACCTGCCCTAGAGCTAGAGTTACAGATGTGTCCCCACACCTGCCCCAGTGCTAGAGTTACAGATGTGCCCTCACACCTGCCCCAGTACTAGAGTTACAGATGTGCCGTCACACCTGCCTCAGTGCTAGAGTTACAGATGTGTCCCCACACCTGCCCAGTGCTAGAGTTACAGATGTGCTCCCAAACCTCACTTTTTTTTATGAGAGTTTTAAGGATCAAAACTCAGGTCAACACAGTAGGCATGTTACCGAGCCATCTCTCTGTCATCTAAAATGTGTGTTTCTTTGTGGTATGTGTGTGTGTACACGGGTATGTGAGGGCCCGAGGTCAACCTCGATTATGATTATTGTTCAGGTGTTATCCACCTTGTTTTTGTTGCTGTTTTTGAGACAGGTCTCTCACTTTGCCCAGAAGTTGTGGATTTTGCTAGACTGGCTGGCCAGTGAGCCCTAGGGACCCAACTGTCCCTGCCTCCCCAGAGCTGGGATTACAAGTGTACCTTCCACATCGGGCTTTTTTTTATGTGGGTTCTGAGGTCTGAACTCAGGTCCCCATGCCTGTATGACAGTCACTTTACCAACTGAGCTGTCTCTCTGCCCTACAATATCCATTTTAAGTATGTAATAAGATTACATGATTCAAAATTGAAGAAGTATGAAAGGATACTATGTATTTCCTTGAAAGCAACTCTCATTGCTCCATTGCTTCACACACATTTACAATTCTTTTTATTAGGACTTGGAAAATAAAAGCTAGTTCTTCTGTTTAAGTTTGATGCTGCTCTGATAACAATTTAGTTTTCTCATTGACATAGAAGGCTAAACACATTTTTTGTATTACCTTTAATTTATAAAACCCAAATTATATCAAGGAGTCTCCCTTTCAGGCCAACTTCTTTGGTGACTTAAGTAAGCATTCCTGTATTGACTAATAGAGGATGCAGTTTTACATGAGCCTTGATGTAAAGAACTTTTGAGCTAAGTTTCGAAAAGAAGAACAAACTAATTGGAGACACGGTGTAGTTTGGAGCATCAGGAAAGGTGTTTCTGGGGAACTGTGGACCGTGATAAAGGGATAGCGATGAGAGCCTTGTTAAGGCTTGGGGGTTTTAAGTGTGGTGAGAAGCCATTGGAAGGATTTGAGCAGGGAGATTTAATCCGCTTTACATTTCCAAAATACTGTCTTGAATGCTCTGCAGAATACACTCTGCCATCAGTAAAATTAGAAGCTGGGATGCCAATTTGAAAGCCACAATAGGCCGTCTGGTATAATGTGGTGAGAAATGGCTCAAGGGCATATGCTCTCCCTTTCCCCACCTCTCTCCCACACTGCTCCTCATGTTTCTCCCTTATCCCTCTTGCGTGCACTCGTGTTTGTGTGTGTGTGTGTGTGTGTGTGGTCTGCTTATGTTCCAGGATGGCCACAAACCTGTTATCTTCCTGCCTCTTTGGCATTTCTTGCCTCTCCTTTTTTCTAATTTTTTTTATTGTTTGAACATTTCACATGATTTTGATCAAATCTATCAATTGTCTCCTCTTCAGTTCCTTCCCTACCTACTACTTTTCTCTCCCAACTTCATATATTATTTTTTATACGCTCTTACTGAGTACATGTAGTGTTGCCTCTGTATGCATGGATGTAGGACCATCTATTGGAGCTTCTCAGGGGCTGCATTCCTGACAAAAACTCTTTCTCCCCTAGTAGCCATCAGTTGCCAGTTGTGCTTTAGGTATGGACAGGACTTCATGAGCCCTTCCCCTGGGATTTTGACTGGCATGGTCTTATGCAGATCTTATGCAGGAAGCCACAGCTACTTTGAATTTGTGTGTATAGAAGCTCTATCATGTCCAGTGCCATGTTGTTCTGTAGGTCTACTACCTTTTCTGTGAGGATCCCTGAGCCGTGTGTGTGTGTGTGTGTGTGTGTGTGTGTGTGTGTGTGTGT
>LOJH01020735.1:0-20616 GCA_001685095.1 Ellobius talpinus
GAAAAGCAGGCCTGCTCCCCTTACCACTACATTCTGCCAAGCATCTGAGGATACTTTCTTATTGAACATAAAATTCCTTAAAGGAATATACAAGCTAAATATCAGTCAAACTAGTCTGTTTGGGAATAAGTTCTGAAAATTTTGGGTCCATTCATAAGTTCCAGAAATATTCTTGAGATTCTTGCTTGTGCTGGGTGCTGTTTCCAGGGCTATGAATGGCTGGCCAACAAAACAAAGGTGAACCCTGTTCATGAGGACACCTTGCTTTCAGGTTGGAAGGGGTCATCAGACAGACAGAAATACTGTGGTGTCCGTCTTTGTATCAACTCAGAAAAGATGAATAAAGCATGACAACCCCCTGTCTTCCTTTGGGAGGACTTCTAAGTGCAAACCCTAAAGAAAAGAGAACGCAGGAATTAATGCTCCCTTCATGGCGCACACAGGTCAAGAGGGAACCAAACAATGACAGGCTTTAGTTGCACGAGTCACAGATTAAGGGGTAGAAAATTTATAAATAAGGGGGAAATTCTTGAGCTTTGAATCACATTCCCATGTTGATAAAATATTTATGAGCTCTCCTTCAATTAATTAGAATAGACTATGTAACACTACAGGAAACAAATTGAAAATTTAATAAAGTAAGTTCACTTCCAATTTCTTTTGGAGAAAGAAGCTAATTATATTTAGTTCTGTAATTATAACTTTAATTAAAATATAATGCAAAATATTCCATAAAGTGAAAACAGTGCTGAGTAATAAAATGGAGACTTTAGGACAATTTTCTCTTTAGATAAAAATTTATAATTTGAAAGGAAGCCCTCAGTATGTCGTTTTCCAAAAATTTCATCTTTTACGTACAAACTGAACAGCCTTCTCATAAGACCAATTAGTATTTACCACTTTAAGCCTATTTTTTCCTGTTGGTTGTGCAGTAACATCTTCTAGTAGTCTTGCCCTCTTCCTTTTATAGTCTGTTTAGAGAGATACCCCTATTTCCTGGGCATGCTATCATTTATGACACATCCCCTTGGGTTTGAACATGCTTCAAGCTTCAAATGATTGGAAATTTGAATATCAGGATGTTTTTAAAAGTTTGCGAAAGTTATCGACCCCCTCCATTGGGCTGGCTAGGAGATGGTGCTGTGACTGCCCCAGGCTCTTCTGGGTAGCTTGAAGATGCTGCGATGACCCTAGGTTCACCTGAATAAGGTGAAGATGCTGATGTAGGCAGATATCCTCTTAGGAAGACAACTAAAGGCTCTAAAATAAAATAAGTAGAAGGTTGAATGACTCTGTAAACTTTAAAAAGATTTATTTCTTTTTCTTTTTGTGTGATTGGGTTAATTTGCCTTTTTGTACGTCTGTGCACCATGAACATGCATTGGAGGCCAGCAGAGGGTGTCAGATGCTCTGGCACTGAAGTTATAGATGGCTGCAAGCTGATTCATGGGTGCTGAGAGCCAAACCCTGGTCCTCTGAAAGAGCAGCCAGTGCTCTTAACTCTTGAGCCATCTCTTCAGCTCCTGACTGCTATTTTAATAACCATTTTCTCTCAAAAACTTGTCAGATGAACTGAGTTGACTAATCATTTACCAGATGCTAGGCTTCTGTTCTGAAGTCCAGTAGAATGTGGGTCATGTTTCATGATAAAAGACAGTCCTATTTCTGAAGGCTGCTATGCTGCTTTTTTAATTTGAATTAAGTGCTTTTACCCAATCCACACAGGTTTATGAAGAGACATAACAAGCTTAAAGGACTCATGCCTTTCCCCTCTACATTGCATTGCACTCTAGCTTCAAGGAAAAAGTCATTTGCTTTTCATTTGATTCAATCCAAAATGATTCATTAATTAATGAGTGTATATTGTGTAGAATATAGTTATAAATAAAATGAAATCTAATAAATAAAGCATCTTTCTGATTAATTTCTGAAAAATAAATCTCTTTCCCACCCCTTCCTGACCTCTGTGTTCAGATCCTGTATCTGTGGTGTAGATTCCAGGTCACTGTCACCCAGTGGGTTTGAGAAACAATGCACTGGGTGTTTCTAGTCTTTCAGAGTTGCTGTGATTGGAGGTCTGGGAAGGTGACTCATTTGGTCAAGTGCCTGATGCACATACAAAAGGCAACAAACATACACCTGAATGCACATGCACACACATGAACACATACACACACATGTATGCATGTAGGCACGCATGCATGCATGCATGCACACATGATGTGATTGGAGACAGAGATGCACTCAAAATTAGCTTCTTCAATGCTTTAAAGTCCAAGAATTCACACGTGCTCTCCTAGAACATCTAGCCACTACACCCTTTTTCTGTGGTTGTGAGGATGGAACCAGACCCTTGCCTGCGCTATATAAGCCCTGGACTACTGAGCTAACCCCCTAGCCCACTTGCTAACCTCTTGATCTTTGTTGCATAAAGGTTGGTGACTTTGCAAAAAGGTATGGGGACAGTACATGTTTCTTTTTGCTTTCCTTTGCTATATCCAGCTTAAGGCCTACACAAGCTGTGCACCCTAATATGTCTGCATTGTTCATTGCTATTAACAAAAATATTTGGAAAACTGTATTTTGCTGTCTAATAAGTCAAGCCGTGACAGAAACATGTTATTATAAGGTCACTACTTCTATTACTTCTCCAGCCTGCAATCTCAGTGTGATAATTGCAAACAGGTTGGTACAGATATGTCCAGATCTTTTATTATAGGTAGATAGATTTTTAGTAGTTTTTAGAAACGAAGTGATGTCACATTAAGTAAAATACTGTGCATTGCCTTTTTAGAATTTTGAAAACATGACCCTTACCTGCCAGGCCTATGTGAGTCTGGAAACTGGTTAGGGTATCGCAAGAAGACTAATCCTATTATGCTCACAGTTCTAGATCGGGGCAGAGACTCCATTGCAGTGGTGGGCCAAGGAGTGTCTTGTTTCCCCAGGAACATGAGTCAACCAATACCTGGAGGTCGTTTGATATTACTTTTGTAGTGGATGCATCTGACTTCTACTGGGTAGAGATACCAGAGACACTTTAAGGATCCCACACGATCCAGGACAGCCACTGTACTCTTCCCTGAGCTCTGTGTGGATAATGACACGATGAGACACCTCCAAATAGAGGGATACTGCTACCCTCGAACAAAGGGACTTCGTTCCCACATAGTCCACCTCATAGGCATACACTCTCATCCCTAGTGGTGGAACCATTGGCAATTGTTGGCTGTTGGAAAAGCAGGGATCAGTTTTCTCTAAGAGTGAATCTTCTGATAAGTCAACCATGCTCTGAAGGAAGGCCTGAATATTTGGGCAGGACAATTTGATCTTGAAATTTTTTTTTTCAAATTAAAACTGGACACACACATGGGTTATAGGGAAGGGTGCTCAATTTGGGCAGAAGTGGAGGAGGTATTATCCAAATACTTTGTATGAAATTTTCAAAGAGCAACAGCAATGCAGAGGACATAGTGACCACCCAAGTGTGACAGTCTGGACCAGAGTGGAGGTGATGCTGAAGAGTTGCTTGGGTTGTGGGGATCACAGGAAGGCAGACTCAACAAGATGGATTATATGTTTGTGGGTGAAAAGGAGGAAGGAAAATGTATAATTCCAAGATTGCAGGGAGGACAAAGAGGCTCAAAGCTGGTGCTGTCATTTGCTGAGATGGAGAAATAGGCTGCAGAGAAAGAATCAATTGCTTTATTGTGATGCAGATGATCTTACTGCGCAGATTAAACAGCCACTTAGAAAAGGGAAATTTCTTAGTTTGGGGAAAAGAGCAGAGATGTAAGGTAGGGGCTGAGTGGTATTTAACCAATGGAAGTAAATGAAGTTCCAGAGCTGTGGTTGCTTTTAGAGCAGATGAGGGGTCCCAGATCTGAGTTGGGGAGCAGTTAATGCTTACTGGTAAAGCAGATAAAGGGCAGCTACTTAGGAGGGTGACAGGCAAGGATGGGAGGTGCTATAAGAAAACACTGTATCACACTCTGTGAAGGTGAAGTTTGAAGTCCCATGGACTGACTAGGTGAGGTCACTGGTGACTTTGGTACGGAGAATTGTAATATGGTGGGACACAAGCAAACTTGATTGGCGTGTTTGACTCTCTTGGAATTTTGCTGAAAAGAGGAGCTAAAATATGGACCACTAAGGGTTAAGTATCAGAAAGTCTGTGTTCAAAAGAAGGCTGATTGTGGAGAGGCAGTGGACTTCAAGGTGAATCAGACCCACTTGGCGTTCTAAGGACTTCACTGTGTCCACATTTCAACAGTAACCTGCTCTTAGGACAATGTGTATTGAAACCAGCTGCACCCACCTCTAGTTTCTCATTTAGTCAGGAGTGGGACTCAGAGTTCATGTTTCCCTTGCCGTCTCAGGTGATGCTGAAGCTGCTGAATGTCACCGCTCTTGCCGTGGATGGCTTGGCCTGCCCTTCTATCCAAGTGAGCTCTTCTGATCCCACCCCCTCTCTCTACTCTTCTTTGTGAATTGCTTTATTTCTACTTCATTATTTAAATCACCATTGATTCTGATTTCATGGGAAAGGAGATGTAATTTTCTTATTTACCACCAATCCCCCCACTGCTGTCTGAGAGTTAAAATGAAACAAAAACAATTTGGTCAAATAATGAATTGACAAAGAAGAAATGAATGGTTTAATGGATGAAACAATTCAGCTGTAAATTTGGTGCTAAATAAGCTTAGAGTTGCCTAATCTTTCTTTGGAACTATTTATAATGAGGAAAAAAAACCCTTGCCATGTTTTACCAAAGCCAACATAGTAAAGAGTTATATTTTAACCTCCAGGTACCCTGTCAGATCTTTTCTGCTTATTTATGATTCAATATTCATGGTCAGCCACCCAGAGATCCTTAATGTGGCTGTTATGTTCTGTTCCAAGATGATCACAGGACTTTCAAAGAAAATTGCTGCCTGGAAAGCCACAGAATGTTTTGTCATTAATTATTTATAGGTAGGTCCCCAGCTGTCACCAGTTTAAAAACCTCCCTAGTTGAAGAAGCCAAAGTACATTCCTGCTTTGTCCTTCCATCCACTAATTAGCCTGTAAGTCATCCTATTTGCAGCTGGCTTTATGAGTGTGTCACAGGAAGAATATGCCAGGTCCATTCAGCCAGAAGAATTTACCTATCCAAACGACTAACACACACACACACACACGTTCACTTGCAAGTACACATGCATACACATGTACACACAGGCACGTACATGTGTGCGTGCACACAGCCATTAGGTTGGTAGGATAGGTTTTTGTATTGCTCTCTAAGACTTTAAATGAAACATCTCTGCTTAATGTTCATGATTGGGCAATGACCATCTTATCACTCCAAAACCACAAATTAAAGATAATACTCTCAGTCATTAGCAACTCAGCAAGGACAAAGAAACAATTAGACGTTCAAGAGCATCTTACTTTTTTTTTTTTTGCCATTTCAGACTAAATGGCAACTTTGAACGATGGCTAGTCAAATGGGCTAATTTGTAAATAAGTGTGGAGCGATGACAAAACACAGAAGAGTTTCCAAGTTGCGTTTATCAGGCTTGCCACATCCTTTCCGCCGACAATAACAGCATTTTTGTTTTATGTTGCCATGTCTTTAGAGAGTTATATTGTTTGTACTGGAATAAAAATGATACTGCAGCACTCATTACATTTTTTTGGATATAAAACAGCCTTAAATGTTAAATATTGGCATTTCTTACTTTAGGGCTGATTTAGGAGATTGGTGCATTTCTAGAACTTTTCTCTGTTGTGCTTTGTAGAGTTCTAGTGTTCAATAATCATTCAATTTTCAAAAGCATTTCCTTAAATGGATTTTGTGTATTTGATGTGTTTTCAGAACTGAATGCTTATATTTTAATGATTGTGCTACTAATGGACTAATGCATTGGTTTATTTATTTTCTTATTACAATATGTTTTTGTTGTATTGCAGTGAACAAAGAAACACAGAATGGTTATTTTTCAACTTTTATAAATTTTAATGAGCCCTAACTTTCATCCTCCTCTGTTTTATTACTCCCCTCCCCACCCCGGATCTCTAAAGTCCCAATCCAGTGAAAGAAAACTCAATCTCTAAGGTAAAAGAAAACCCAAGACTCTACTGTATGGCTGAAGTATGTTGTCACACTTTATATGTACAGGGATATTTTTACGTGGCTTCATTCAGAAGAGAACTACAGAAAATGAGTTATACTGACATACACTGAGTAATGCTCTGAGAAACTGTTCTACCCAAACCTAACTCACTGGGCTTTTAGCCCCCAGCTCAGAGAAAGAACCAAATACATACTCTTAGCTTTCCAGGTGGAGCAAGGCGAACACCATTTCTATCCCTTAGCCATGCTGTCCTATGTAAAGACAGCAATGACATAGGGGATGAGAAGGAAGCATTAGGGATACTTTGTTAGCATGAGACATCAGTGCTATCTGTGAAGCAGTAGTGTGTCACTTGAATGTAAACTTGATTAGTTGTAGGTGGATACTGGGAAATTCAATGATAACCAGTTTTTAAAAATAGATAATTGATATACTAAAAGCTAAGAGAAAAAGCTATCATTCAGTTGTGTAGTTAAAACCACAAGGGGCTAAAAACATTGGAAAACAAGAATTGGAGTAAAGAATCGCAGTAAAAGTTTGAAAAAGAAGTAGCAAGTATGACCTATGCATCATCTGTTTATTGCATATCTCTCTATCCATTATTTTTCTATCATGTACGTATCCATTATATATCACTTACCATCTATTTATCTATCCATATATCTATACACCATCTATCTGTCTAGCCACCTGTATATCTCTCTTTAACTTATCTATCATCTATCTATTAATACAAGTATTTCAATAATCATATTGAATATCAATACAATAGTTTCAGTTTACTGGATCAGAGTGAGTCAAAGACTCAACTATAAATAGTCTTTAATGAATACATTTTAATGATGAATTCAAAGTAAAGGGAAGTAAAGACTGTACCATGAGAAAGTAATAAAAAAAGTGGGAGTTTGGGGTGGTTATGCTAATTTCACACAAAGACTTCAGAGTAAAGAAAGAATATATATTACATATAATATACAATATTACATATATGTATGTATAAATGAGGGTGGTGAGAACTCTAAGACAATGTAACAGACTTTAACATATATATGGATAACAACAGAATTGAATGCTGTGTGGACACTGAATGAAACAGATGAGTAGAATAAAGAGAGATGGATGAATCTGCTGTTGAAAAGGGAGAAGTTCGGGAAGCAGAAAGGCAGTGAGGATATTGAAGAACTCAACGGCTCCGTTAGTCTCCAGTATAACTGACGTGTCTAGAGAATTCTACTCAATAATAGCATATCACACGGACCATTCCCTAAGATAGCATATATCCTGGGCCATAAAACACATGCAAATCCAGCACATTGAGAAGAATGGAAATCACAGAGTGGTGTCTAGTTTAACAATGGAGTTGAACTCGAAATCAATGACAGACTAAGAACAGGCAGGGCCTCAAATATTTGGAATCTTAAAGATCCACTTGATACTCCATGATCAAAGCAAGTTTAAAAGAAGTCTAACATTTTTGAACTCAATGAAAATGCAACCATCAGAGTTTGTAAGATACACGAAAGCAGTTTTCATACCATTTTACACCATTGTCGGTGCACAGTAGAAAAGCAGAGCAATTGAAAACCCATAATTTAGGCTTTCATCTTAGGCAACTGGAGAAAAGAACAAATTGAATCTCAAATAAACAAACACAAGCTATAAAACGTTGGGGGTGACCAAATGGTTCAGTGGGTAAAGGTACCTGCCATCAAGCCTGCGAACCTGAGTTTGATCCCTGGGATCCACAAGGGATCTACATGGAGAAAACTGATTACTTCCAGTCATCTTCTCACCTCCACACACATGCCGTGTCATTTGTGTGTGCACACATATATGAAAACAAAGCAAATGAACAAAAATTAAGTAAAAGTTAGTGAAAAACTGCAAAAGGCAGTCCATAGAGATGATCAGTTAAAGAAAAAGACAAATTAGATTAAAAATCGCTTAACTAGGCTAAGAAATTAATATGGTATACGTTAATAATATCATAAGTGTTATTACAACACTACAGCACTTATCAGCAAATAATAAGTGTAATAATGTAACTTTATATTCAAATTTAATCTAGGTAAAATACATCAGTTCCTTGAAAGACACAATGTACAGAAGCCATACAAGAAATAGACAACCAAGTCCAGTGGTGGTGGCGCACGCCTTTAATCTCAGCACTCGGGAGGCAGAGGCAGGCACATCTCTGTGAGTTTGAGGCCAGCCTGGTCTAAAAGAGCTAGTTCCAGAGCAGGCTCCAAAGCTACAGAGAAAACCTGTCTCGAAAACCAAAACCAAAACCAATCGAACAACAAATAGACAACCAGAGGACAATATATTTCATAGACTAGTAAGTAACTAATGACTAACAACCTTTCAAAATGGAAAATTCTAAATCCGGTACTTTTTATACTTTGTTCTTATTCATTTCCTTCTCTTAACTGCCCTCCCTCAAAACACTTAGAGAAGAAGCTGTGGCAGTTCTTTACAACCATCTCTAAAGGGCTGAAGCAAGGGACTAGTCCCAACTCTTTCTGGAGCCAGTATTACACTATGTCCCAAGCTAGAAAAATGCTTCATGAGAAAAGAAAGCTGCAAGTCACTATCTCTCCTGAATATAGGTTCCAAAATTCTGTTGTTGTTTTTTTTTTTTTAAAAAAATTAATGCTTTTCTTTGACAATTACATATGTGTATATAAACTAAGTTTGGGGCATTGCCCTCTTTCGTTCCTCTCCCCAACTGGATTCTTTCTTCTTCCCAACTTTTCCCTTCTACTTTATTTAGTTATTTATATATGTATTTGCTCACATAGAATTTAATTATGGGTTTTTCCATAAACAAGGGTTGGGGATTATGTATCAGAACACAAGTTTCTTTTCAGTAGTTACACTGGCTGAAGGAAATGTCATCTCCTCTAGCATCCACTAACTGCTCATAGTCCCTCAGTGAATGGTGGGGCTTTGTGACTCCATCCCTTATACACAATGAAGATGAAGCGGTGGTATGCCCAGTCTTAGGCAGGTCTAAAATTCTAATACCTGTGGTGAGTTAAAGATGACAAAGGCCATGTCATTTCTAGAAGACACCATTTCTCAGCACTCCTCCTCATCCTCTGCCCATATGCTCTACAAGTCCTGTCTTTTGCAATATTCCCCATGCTTTTCGTAGAACAAAGATTCTTTAAAATCATTAAAAAGTCAACTAATAATTTATATATGTACATATATACATACACACATATATGTGTACACACATATTATATATATATAGAGAGAGCATGACTAAGTATATATAGAAAGGTTAGAATATCCAGAATATTTGACTCAAGATTGAAACAGGAGATCAAAGTAGGTAAATTGATACTATTCATCTTCAAGACTTACTATAATCTTACTACATTAATCAAGACACTATGATATTATTAAAATAATATACAAATCAATTGAGAATAGAGAGAACCTAAATATAAGTTCACATATTGTCAACTGATCCTTTTGTAAGGGCCAAAGGCAAGAAAATACATCAAAATGTCTGTACTATGTGGTTGATACAAAAGTAAAAGACAGTGAATCTTATCCAAGCCACACATCTCTCACATGATTAAGTCTCAAAGAATTGCAGACCTAAATGTTGAATCCAAAACTACCAAACTTGGGACTGGGAGATGACTCTGTGGGTAAAGGCACTTGGCACTTGCTGTGAAGTCTGACAACTGAGTTTGATCCCCATTACCCAAGTGATGAGAAGAGAGAACCAATTCCTGGAAATTGTCCTCTGACCGCCACATATACACTGTGGCCTATGCAACACACACACACACACCAATGCATGCACATATGCACTAAATAATAATTAAATAAAACACTACCAATCCCATGGAAGGTAGCACATGAGAGAATTCAGGCAACCTTGAGTATGGTGATGAAATATTAGGGGCAGAATGACACCAAACTATGAAAGCAATTGCTTGAATCTCATTCAAATAAGAGATTTCTATGAGAAAGCCCTGTTAAGCAAATAAAAAGACAAGCTCCAGACCCAGGAAATACTTTTTAAAGATAAGTCTGATGAAGTACTGCTATATAAAGTTGCAATTGTTATTAATAGTCCACAATATAAACACAATCCAATTTAAAATGGGTAAAAGCAAGAACACCTAACCAAAGGTAGTTAGATGGGGGAATAAGCACTTATAAAGGTACTCAGCATCATAGCCATTAGGGAACTGCAGATAGAAACAGCTAGTCCCAAGCATTATATGCCTATCAGAATGTTCCAAATCTAAACTACTGACAACATAAAATGCTGGGGAGGAGGCTGAGCCACAGGAACTTTCATCTGCTGCTGATGCAACAGGTAATTTTGGAAGATGATGTGATACTGTCTTACAAAACTATGACAAACCATACAACCTAGCCACTATGCTCCTTGGTATTTATTAAAATGAATTAAAAACTAACATCCATACATTAGTGTCACATAAATGTTTTCAGTAGCTTTATTCACATTGTTAAAACTGGGAAGCAACCAATAATCCTTTTACTGGATAAATGAGACTCTTTGCTTGCTCTTGGAACCCTCTTCCTCTTACTAGGTTTCTTCTTCCAGCCTTGATATGAGGGCTTCTGTCTAGTCTTATTGCATCTTGATAGGCCATATTTGGCTGACATCCCTGGGAGACCTGCTCTTTTTTGAAGGAAAACAGAGGAGCAGTGGATCTGGGGGAAACAGAGGTGGGGGAGGGACTGTGAGAAATAGAGGGGGGGAGACTGAGGTTTGTTTGGTTGTACCGTATGAGAGAGAAGAATAAATGTGAAAATCTTAACAAATTTAGGGAACTCTCATGTACACTAGATGCTACACAGTATTTTAAATTAGTAAATATCATGCTTTATTAGGAACACAAAAGAAATGAGCTACCAAGTTAGGTCATGGAGAAAACCGAAGTGTGTTACTAAGGAAAGGAAGCCAATGTGAAAAGGCTATGTGCTATATGATTCCAACTATATGACTTTCTGGAAAAAAGTGAAACTGTGGAGGGTTCAAAGCACAGTAGTTACTAGAGGTTAGGTGAGAAGGAAGGACTGAAACTTTTGAGGGCAGAGGAACTCTGCTGCTTTAGTGATGAAGACGCGTCTTCATACACAACTCAAAACCCACAGGATGTGTAGCATACAGTGGTGCCTAACATAAACTATGTCCTTGGAGTGATAACGATGTGTTAGTGCAGGTGTTAGTCATGTTCAATGTACGGCTCCAATGCAGGTGGGAATAGAACCAGACATTGGGTGTACATTAAGACAAGTGGTAGATGGAATTCTCTGTAATTTTGGTTTAATTTTGTTGTTTTGAACCTACTCTAAAAGTAAGCTTTGTTACTGAAGTACTGGAAACTGAACCGAGTGCCTCATATATTATTTCTAAAATTTTATTTGGAGGCAAAGTGTTCTCAAGTTGCTCAGGCTGGGTGTGACCTTGCAGCCATCCTACCTCAGCTTCCCGTTTAGCTGGATTAGAAAACCACGTTGCTTCGACGTTTATTTGTTGCATTGCTGGCCTTTCTCAGGTCTGGGCTTTGCTGTTTTCATCCTCATCATAGGACACAACAGGTGCCTCCGAAGGGCTGGGGCATTGTTAGAATGATGGACTTTGTTAGGTTCAGTTTGCTTTGCTTTTAGTAATAAGTCTGTGTAGAGGTGTCATGCTTTTGTTCAGGAACCCTGAATTCCTGATCTTCCTGGTTTTGATAAAGATCATTGGTGTTTATCAGGATCCCTAATTCACCAAGTGCTAAAATTATATCCTAATTCTACTATTGCTTTGTTCCTGGCTTAATGGGATAGCTGTGCAAAGTGAAAGCTCGCGTGTCATCCATGGGTTCCCATGTCATCTGTGGGTTCCCGTGTCACCCGGGGTTCTCGTGTCATCTGTGGGCTCCCGTGTCATCCGTGGGCTCCCAGGTCACCCATGGGTTCCTGTGTCACCCGTGGACTACCAAGGCACAGAATAAAGACCCAGGGTAGCTCTGGGTTTTCCCACCTTTTCTACTAGTTCTCAAAAGAACTTGACTACTTTCCTGACAATGCCAGAGGAGGCAGAAACAAATTAATGCTGGCAAAATGGTATCATTGAGCTGCCACATGCATCAATTACAGATGTGGTTTACTAGCATTCTCCTGGTTCATGGTTTTCAGTCTTCTTGAAAATGAGAGGCCTAGATTTTTAGTAGCTGTCAAATACTCAGGTATCCCAAGTGCTGGTCATGCACATGAGTGAAGTGGGCCAGGTGAAGAGTGGGCCAGTAGAAAAACTTGGGGGGGTCTGTGTGAGTGGTCCCTGTTACCCTGGAGGAAGGTATATAGTAGATGGGGGACTATGGCCTGATCTGAAAGAGAACAAAGGTGCTATCTAAATTTCTGTAGATTTTTCTGAGTTTAAAAGTTTTCAAATACTACGAAACTTTAAAACTCAGGCCCAGTAGAACTCAGTTGCAAGAATGTGCAATTTTTTTTGTCCTGCCAGCAAATTATTTCAATAAGCAAGTTGGTACCGTTGTTTCTACGGCTGCTTTTTCTTTTAAGTTGGTGGGTTCATCTTCTCATTATGCCTCAGTGTCCTTCTCAGCTCTAGATAGTGACTGACATCTTAGGAAAAGCTGGTCTGGTTCTCACTCATAGGACACTGGGGCTCAGAGAAGTTAAGAACTTTGCCGGAATTTGGCTAACGCTTGAGTCAAGTCTGAATACGTAGCACTATTCCCAGAGTGCCATCACTTCTCATTAGTAAAGCAGCATATCTCCCCACTTGAGAAATGTCTGCTTCTCCAGGCTTTTGATGCACTCTGTTGAGTGAGAGCAGAGATCGGAAAAGGGAGTGCACATTGATCTAGACCCTGCGATGGGCAGGGTCCTGCCTATAAGCATACAGTTGTTACTTTAATCATCGTTAAAAAGTCTCTAATATGTGGATATCATTTTCTGAGAAGATGGAAACAAACAAACACGCTCAGAGACTTGAACCACCCTCTCTGGACCACAGAGGTCCCGTCCAGGTCTCTGTGACCTTCAAAGCTTATGTTCTTTTATAATACCTTCCTCCCGCCTCCCTTCTCCAAGCTTTCAATGACACCCAATGTCATTGTCTGCATTTCCAGAGCACCACAACCTCTCCAGATGGCTGAGCCCTTAGCTGCTTTTCTAGAGGACAGCCAAGGATTGAAGCAGCATGAAGTCTTCAAGGTTCCTCTCCAACCATTGTTCTGCTCTTTCCCCCTACTTCTGAAACTCATTTACCAGCCCAGCCAAACGCACTATCTCAGTCAGGGGCCTGGCAGGAAGTAGACCAAAACTCAGATGGGATTAGTGAGCCCAGTTCTATTTGGGGAGCATTACATAGGCATGGCAGCGATAAGAGAAACCAGCAAATGATGGTGACATACCCCGTGGCTAGCAACAGCAGGGAGCAGCCATTGTTGCCCAAGAACAGCTGTGGCCTTGGAAGAAGAATACAGTCACTGCTGCCTCAGAGCTTGGCAGGGATGGAGCTGGGGAATAAAATGATGACATCCCCTCCATCAATCAAAAACAAACACATCTAAAAGACAGGAAAAGGGTCTTGAATGGCACTGGCAGAACAAAGCATGGCCCAGTGATTCCCACTCATTTTCTCTGTGCTATTGCCGCCCTACCAGGTGTGAGCATTCTGAAGCGTACCTCTGTTAGCAAAGATCAGGTGATCCTGCCCGTCCCTGTGTGGCTGCTGCTTCCCTGGCTGGAGTCCCAGTCTGTTTGCATCCAAACACACCTTCAGCTTGGTACCAGCAGACACATACCTTTCTATTGTCTGGGCCAGACAACTTGCATTTTCAAGTTCGGACTTCAGGATCCCGAGGAGAAAAGCCGTTTTCTTTCCCGGGCACATCTGCACGGTGAACATCTGTATAGCCTTGCTTTTCCCTAGGACCTGGACTCAGCAGTCCCTTTACTTTTGGGCTTCCTGGAGAATCCTAATTTTTCTTCTTGGACCTTTGAGGGTGTTCTACATTCCTCCAAGCCCTCTGCTTCCTGACACAGAGTACCAGCAGATTAAGTTATTTTAATTTTATGAATATGCATATACAAAAGCCTGAGATATTTTCCGAGAGAAAGTGCAAATGAATCTGCAGGAAATGTGCTGCTATTTCTGCTAATGGATAGACGCATGGCTGAGTTACACCCAGAGTCAGCCAGCACGTTCCATGTGTAGGGAGTGCCTTGCACTCCTGGAGCAGAACTGTTTTCAGTGTATTGGTGATGTGTGGACAAATGGCATTCACTTCACCAGATAAAAGTCATTGTTTTCTTCTCTCAGTGCCAGTGACTAAGTCCAGGGCATGCTGAGTTATTAGGTGTGCTAAGCATACACTCTACTACTTAAGCTATGTCTCTAGCCTCCAGAATTGAGATTTGTCCTCTCCCTGTATATGAAGAAAAATGGAGATCCAAAGCCCTGAATGATGTGCAGAGACACAGTGGCCTCATTTGACACTGGGCGGCAATGAACTTCTGGAGACTTTGTTAGGCCTCTTCTGATGCCACTTCAGCTGGAAGATAGGAAGGTGCCTTGCTACTAATGAGTGCAGGGAGAGTCCAGACTCCCTAGTTGGCATTCTGTGAATCTGTGAATCCTCTCTTGGAGTCATGTGAATTCCCTTTATGGCATCTGTGGCTATGGGTACGCTATATATGCTATATATGGACTCCCTTTAAGAGGTCATTGTCCAGGCTCTCCTTTAGACTTCTGATATTACACATGGCTTGAGACTAGTGGTTTTACTCACAGTGTTTTGATAGAGGGTAAGTAAGGATGGTGTCTGTTCTTTGGGTGACCTCTGTTCTTTTTTTGGCTACAGTGTCCAGGCTTTGAGAGTGACATTTCATTGGTGTTTTGGGGTTGCCATTCAGTTTGATTTCTCCTCTCTACTGTTCAGAGTCACCTCTTGATTCCAGGTGTCATGGTTGGAGTGTGAAATCTCGCCCACAGGCTCATGTTTGCACACGTGTTTCCCCAGATGGTGGTGCTGTTGTGGGAGATTGTAGAAGCATCGAGAGGCTGGGCCTAGCTTGAAGAAGGAGGCGGGGCAAAGCTATAAGAAGTAGGGTGCTGGGGAAGGAGCTTTGAAAATTATAGCTCACTTGCTTTCTATCCAGTCTCTTTGTTTCCTGGGCATAGTAAATCCTTCTGCCTTGACTTTGCTTTTTGTCAGAGTTTTGGCCACAGAGATGAGAAAAGTAACTGACCAATACTCCTTGACAGGTAAGTGTTTTTCAGTGTGTGTCCTGTCTCAGGGTGTTTGGGTTATCTCATCTTTGTCCTGAATTTTATATAGCTCGTGATCTTCTTGCCAAATTCCAAAGAAGAATCTGAGAGGGATAAATGTTTAGATCAAGTGGGGGAGAAAATGGTGTCTTTTTAATTTTCTACCTTAAATTTCTTTTTAAAAATGTTATTTGTTATTATTACTGTTGTTTCTCTGTATGGTGTATGTGTGTGGGCTCACATGTATGGTGCATGTGTGGAGGTAAGAGAACAATTTTGTGGAGTCTATTCTTTCCTTCTACCTTTATATGGATATCAGGAGTTAAACTTAGTTCATCTGCTTGCACCATCAGGCAGGAAGCATCATTACCCACTGAGCCATCCTATTGGCCCACTGGAGTATTTCTCTCCAATAACTAAATTAGAAATATATAATCTACAGGTCCAAGGAAGTGGTGATATACTAACAATATTGAATCTTATCTATGAACAATGGGCACATTTATTTGACTCTAATTTGATCATTTAATGGTGCTGCATAGGCTATTACAAATATGCTTTAAAAAATTTCTAATTGCTTAAGAATTTCATACATGCATAGAATGTGTTTTGAGCAAATCAATTGTACATATCATTTGTTTATTATATAGTTATTTGTTTTGAAATTTTGATTGTCTTTTAATTTATAGCTGTTCTTCCTTTTTTCACAACAATAAATATAGAATGTAATTTAGTGATTTACTCCAAAGAGCTGCAGTTTTATTCCTAGTTTATTTTCTGAATATGTAATTGGTTTATTTTTTATCCCTGGGTATGTGTAGAATCTCCTATTAAACTCATCACTTTGAAACAATTTTCTCCTGTCTTCATTCCTGATGAGGCGTGAAAAGTGGCAGCTAGGATTGTGTGGCCTCAAAAGATGCCCTTCAAGTCAAAATACGCTTGAAGCATGTTTGCATCTCTAGGCTTCTGTTTCCCCTGAACTTCTGGACTCAGAGGATTTCCATCTCTCTCTCTCTCTCTCTCTCTCTCTCTCTCTCTCTCTCTCTCNGTGTGTGTGTGTGTGTGTGTATTACTAGGGATTGACATTAGGGCCTTGCACAAATTTGGCAAGTATTCTACCAGTGAGTTATATCCACAAACCTTTGAAATTTTTATTTTATATTATTTTGAGTTAGTATCTTACTAAGTCCTCCATCCTGGCTAGATCTTGAGCTGAAGTCAGATTGACTTGAACTTTGTGATTCTCTTTCCTCAGCTTCCAGGGTAGTGAGGATGATTGTTAGGCCATCAGGCCCTCCTGTTAACTTATGCAAACAGATATTTGTAATGACTCAGTTTTATCAAGAGTGTCAGCTAGATTGAACAGTCCTCTGTGTTCCTAGAAACTGAAAAGCAGGCACACATGTTAATAATACATTATCGCATCTTTAAAATAAATGCTTAAATTCATTCTAAAAATGTCTGTAAACTTGTCTTCAAAGGATGAATTAAAATGGTAGATTTCAAATTAATTACAATTCATCACAGCAGAACTATCAACATTCAATTCTCTGGGACACCCTCACCACTCTTTTTTCTTATTTGGCTATAAAGTTGTTCCTTCTTGCTAAGCAGATTCACATCTCAAAAAGTCCCACTCATCCCCCTAATCCTGTGGCTTCTGTATTTTATGTTCTGTATCTGACAGAGCTGATTCTACCCCTGGTACATCTTGTGAAGTCAAATTGTTTTGATATAAATCCTATTTTCATGCTCCTCAATTAACCAACAAATTTCTGTTGAGACTCTATTGATATTCTTCCAAAAATTCTCTATTATTTTGATAATGGTGGACTTGCTCTACTAGCGAGGGGTATACAGCTAGGTTGGCCTCAAGATGAGAAGCTGACTCACCTGCCTTCTGTATTCATTCACAGCCACTTCATTCACAAGTTCCCAAAAGAGAAGATCAGAAAGCAAAGATGACAGTAAGTTCCCAAGAAGTTATGACAAAAGAATTAAGGAAATTTGGGCATTAAACATTTATTTGATGATTTGATGTGATAATTAATTAAAAATTCTTGTAGTTACATTCCAGCCTATGAATTACTTACTGCTTTTATAATTTAGTATTTACACAAACTATTGAAACTTTCTCTTTTGGATGCTTGATAAAGTTAATAGATAAATTTTTTCATTGTTAAAATTTATGTTTTACTTAATTGATCTCTGCTTGCTTGCTTGTTTGCATGTTCATATGTGAGTGTATGAAGGGGTTCACATTCATGTGTGTGTGTATGCATTTGAAGGTCAGAGGTCTGTGCTGGATGTCTTACTCAATGACTATTCATCTTATTTTTTGAGACATGCTCTTTCACTACCCTGGAGCTCACTGATTTGGGTAGACCAGCCATCCAGCCAGCCCCAGGCATCCTCGTGCCTCTCTTCCCCAGCACTGGGAAAACAGGTAAATGCTGCCATGCCTGTTTTTTTCTTCTTTCTTTCTTTCTTTCTTTCTTTCTTTCTTTCTTTCTTTCTTTAAAAAAACCATTGATTTGAACTCAGGTCCTCATGCTTGTGTGGTTAAGTGCTTTACCAATTGATCCATGCCTTTACCCTGTTTATTTTGATGAAGAAGAAATTAGACATTGGGATATAGGGAAAAATCCATTACCTCATTACTCAGAAATAAAGGCTATTCATATTTTTAAAAAGTGTTTTGCTACAGAATCATTTCAAATGTAGTTAAAATCGTAAGAACAATACCTAGAACTTGCATACATCTCTCACCCACATCCCATGTGATTCTATTTTAATCTCCATGTATTGGTCTGCTTTAATTTCATACATAACTATGTATATGTGCCCAGGGATGTGTGATTATCCATATTTACTGTTTTTTTCTAAATCACTTGCTACCATTGTTCTTTACTGTGAAGTGCTTTTAGGTTAAAAAGAAAAAAGCACTGTGTTATCCAACCACTATTCAGCGACTGACTGGAGAAATTGAGCATTGACACAATCCTTTTGTTTCAGAATATTGAATATAGTGAAATCTTGTCAATTGTTTCAATACTTTTCTTCATAATTGCTTTCTTGAAATCCCAAGTCAGTGTCCAATCCCATATGAAATTCAGTTGTCACATCTCCCTGGCCTCTTTTAACCCGGAACATTCCCTCAGCTTTTCTTCAGCTTCCCTGACATTGACATTTTTATGGACAACAGGCTCGATGATTTCTAGAATGCCTCTCAATTTGTCTGATATTTCTTAATTTTGAAAAGACTTTGAAGGGGTCATATGGCCTCCCTGTCAGTCCTGCCTTCTCTTTCTCTGGAGATCCTCGTTGACTCTGACTTTTGTCCTTATTGTTCTTCCAAGATTGCTTTTATCAGGTCACCAGTGACCTTCATGTCACAAAATTCAATGGCTAGTTCCCAGTTATCTCTTTATTCAACCTCTTAACAGTTTTATGGAGTTTATCTCCTACCTCTTGGAGACAGGCCCACATTCTTACTAAGCTTCTTTTGTGGCCTCCTCCTAGCCCTCCTACTCAGGGCCCAGTGTAGCCTTTGTTCACCTCTTCATCAACTAGACCCACACAGAGCAATGTCACCAAAATTAATTCTCAGACCTCTTGGCTTTCCACATTTATTTTCAAGTAGTTTGTTAAACTAGAAAAATGATATGTTTTTTATTTATCTATTTACTTATTTGCAGTGTGAATGTGGTATGTGTGTGTGTCTATGATGTATACACACATGTGTGTGTTGCAGTATATTACGTGTGTTTGTGGTATATGCACATGCGAGTGTGGTATATGCACATGTATATGGGTAATTGCACCCATGTACGCCTAAGGGATATAGAGGAGAATGTCCAGTGTCCTGTTCTGCTACTCTCTGCCTTATTTATTTAAAACAGGGTTATTTCTTATTGAAGCTGGAGCTGGGCTGGTAGCTGGGTTTTTGTCAACTTGATACAGGATTAGACCTGTCTGGAATGAGAGAATCTCAAGTGAGGAACCTTTATCACATTGACCAACAGGCAAGTCTTTGGAGAGCATTTTCTTGATTAATGATTAATGTGGAAGGGTCTAGCTCACTGTAGGTTGTGCCTGCCTTGGGCAAGAGGTCCAGGGCTGTGAAAAAGAAAGAGAGGCTGAGCGAGTCACAAGGAGCAAGCTGGTATTCAGTGCTCCTCCGTGGCCTCTGCTTCAGTTCCTGCCTCCAGGTTCCTGTCTTCACTTCTCTTCATAATAGACTATGACTGTACATTGAAATAAACCCTTTCCTCTCCAAGTTGTTTTCAGTCATGGTGGTTATCACAGAAACAGAAATAGAAAGCAGCCAAGAAAATCTCCAGCCATGGGATTACAAATACATGTAAGTTCATGTGACTATACTGGCCTATCTTTTTTTAACATGAGTGCTGGGATTTTGAACTCAGGGCTTCAGACTTGCACAACTAATCCTCACACTCACTTTCCTCCTCTGCAGTCCCACAGATTGATTTAAATACCATTTATGTGTGAACACAAATCTAAATTCAGCCTAGCCTCCACTCCTGAACTCTAGATGATACATCGCACTGACTGTCCCTCATATAGAGGCCCCATAGACTTCTCAGAATTACCATGTACATTATCAAACTTCTATTTTCTTAAGACTCTCCAGACCTATTGCCTCATTAAGAGTAGCTATCTGGGAGAGGGGAGACTGGAGAGAGGACTTAGTGGTTAAGAGTATGGCTTGCTCTTGCAGAGGTCCTGAGTTCAATTTCCAGCAACCACATGGTGGCTCTCAACCATCTGTAATACATACATGCATCTACCAAAAAAAGAAAGAGTAAATGTCTGTCTCTCTTGAAGTGAATTAAACAATAATATGATTGCGGTTGATTCTTTGATTCTGCTGCTCCCTGTGCTTGTTCCCACAGCTCTGTGGCTTATTGTCTCACTTCCTTAAGGATTCTGGGGCAGAGTTATGTGTACATGCGCACTATCAATCTCTCATCAGTGATAAAGGTGCTTCCTTACCAGATCATCTCCTTACTTAATATAGAAATATGCTTCACAGTTGTCCTATTGCTTTTGTTTTGAGACAGAGTCTTACGGTATAGCCCTGGCATACCTGCAGTTCCCTCTGTTGATGAAGCTGGCGTTCACTCACACAGATATGTAACATGAGGGCTGGCTTGTTGGGGTTTCTGTCCCACCCAGTACCCCAC